>JAAMXS010001603.1:0-12044 GCA_019693525.1 Cylindrotheca fusiformis | reverse complement strand
CTGTCAAAGACTCACATTCACGGAAAGAGTTTTCACCGATTCGTTCAAGCCCTTCATTCAGAACAAGTCTCGCCAAGCTGGTGCATCCGTAAAACGCATAAACATCAATCACATTGACAATTGACGGAATTTCCACTTCTGTCAAAGATTTGCAATACCCGAAAGCGCCTTGTCCAATTCGTTTCAGTCCTTCATTCAGAACGAGTCTCGCCAAGCTGGTGCAGTAGAAGAACGCACCATTCTTAATCACTTTGACATTTGATGGAATGCCAACTTCCTCTTTCTCTATGCCTTGGTACAGAACGAACTTCAACTTTCTGCACCAAGCAAAGGCATATTTCCCGATTACTTGAACCGAAGAGGGAAGAATAACTTCTTCAAGTTGCGGATGTTCAAGGAATGTCTCATCTGGAATCACTCTAACATTCTCAGCAATCTTGACACGTCGCACTGTTTGTGGAACCTTTTCTTGATGGCCATTGTAGATCCAAGCCTCCTCATGATGCTGCATTGTTGCGATGATAGTAGTTCTTGATCAGAAAGAATGGAAGAACGACAATGTGCAACAACTTCAAATATTATGAATGTTATGCTCGTGGTTGTGTTGCTTCGTTTCCTGGATTGGCGGGTCTCTATGATGATGAATAAGACTTGCGTAGTGAAACATGATGGAACGTGATCATCTTTCATGCCTTTTATGGTGTACAAGAACGTGTTCAATTCTACACGGCTTTGGGGTTTGATCTTCCGTTGAGCAATAGGAATCTGGTAGGGCGTACGAGTATTGCTTATGAAAACTGTTTTGCAGTACCAATCTTAGATGCTGCCAACGTAAATGAGTGTGCCATTCACAGTTCCCGCCATTTTCAAAACACATATATGGCAAACATCGATGCCAATGCCTGTTGGCAACTCTATATTTGAAAGTGTCAACTTAGATAAAAAGTATACAAAAGTGGAGTCTCAAATTTATGGTGGTCTCGGCCGACCACTTCGAACACTGGGATTGCATTTAACCGCTGTTGTCAAGAACATCACTTCTTGCAGTACGTTCGTTCCATCATCGTCATGCGGGACAATTGTGTCGTAATAACAACCCTTCCATAGATTCAATACCTTACTACCGCTCCTCCTCCTCCTCCTCCAAAAAGTCACAAAAGAATTCTGATATGCCATCGTCGTACGACAAAGAAGCGGCCGTGTCGAAAGCATTGCTTCGAAATCGTCAAATTCATTCGCTATATGACAGTTGATCTATGCAATAATATTCGATGCAAAGTCAAGCCTGTCAAACAACTGCTCTCCTCGTCATCGTCGTCGTCATCATCAGATGATGATGATGCTGATTCCTTGTTTGACTTTCAAGTTGCCATGTGGCGGAAATCAATTGTGGTGGTCTTCCCAATTAGGGCGATGTCATGGCTCACGGCTCAAAATTTTGTCATCCTTCAACCAGATTTGGGAAGTCTTCGAAATTTGCCCTAAGTTCCGCATTCGGCAGTTTTAATGACAAACCTTCTCCAGATGAACAACAACGACGACGACGATCATCATCATCATCACGAACCGAGTCCCTATTGTACCCGAAGTTTGCTTCAAAAGGTTCTCCAACAATAATACGTCTGCACTAAAAGGGGGAAATCAACAACCATTGGATGATGTTCTCTCACATCATATCTCTTTCTCCTCTATTTTTTCTTCTTTTGATTGTGCTGCTACTACTAGTCGGTGGGTGTGGAATTGGAATTTTATTTGGTCGATGCCGACGCTGGTAAATTTATCGACGATTCTGTATTTGCCAATACGACCACGCTGAATGAGCAAGAAGAATTCTTGTCGGATTTATACGATCAATTGGAACAACAATACATTCCCATTGAATTGATCCATGCCGAATCGGGACCGGGTCAATTGGAAGTGGTGTTGCAGTATTCCAAGAACCCATTGGAATTGATCGATCATGTCGTGTTGGCCCAAGAAACGATCCGTGCTGTCGCCGCCAAGAAGAAATATGGATACTACAAGGCCTCGTTCTTACCCAAATACAATTCGACGACAGCCGGAAATGGTTTACATGTTCACTTGTCCATTCGAGATGCCACCACGGGGGTACCACTCATGGCAACAACCAACGACGGTAGTACTGCTGCTGCTGCTGCTTCCTCCCCCCTGTCTTCTCAGGCATCTGCCTTTGTCGAAGGAATGTTACAACATTTACCAGGATTATTGGGATTGACCATGCCGACTGTCAATTCGTTCTGTCGGATCGGTCCTGGTTGTTGGACTGGTAGTCAGGTTGGATGGGCCTTTGAAGATAAGGAGGCTGCAATCCGTCTATGTGCCGATTTGAGAAATACTAGTCGACGACGACGACAATGGGCGACGCATGTCGAATACAAACTCTGTGATTGTTCTTGTAATTTGTACCTTGCTTTGGCCGCCATTTTGTCAAGTGGATTGCATGGAATGGAAGAGAAAAGGACTCTCTGCGGCCAGCATTGAGACACGAAGCAACAACTGACCAACAACACAACAACAACAACAACCAGCACCAGCACCAGCATTGCCCACAAGTGCAATAGAAGCCTTGAATGCTTTGCAGGATGATGACTTTTTGATAAATGTACTGGGTTCTCAAATGATGCATTCCTATTTGACATTGAGACAAAATGAGATCGACCACCACACAACCAATCTCTAAAAGCTCGATCGATGGTAACCGTCGCTTGTAGGGGTGCGTTTTTATTTCCCTTGGCAATTCTAATGAATATTATGTTTTACATCATAGAACCAATATAGAGGACCATGTTTCCATTTTCACTCAATGGAAGAACAAGAAAAATTTCAATGGATATGGATACAACCGATCTATATTACGTTACAGCTACACTGTTGCCGAACAAAAGGCCAATCTATATCCATTCTTTGACTGTTGCTAATGCTGATAGTTGTGTGTCGTTGTTTTCGTTGTTGTTTTCGCCCCCTTTATATTGGTGTTTTTCAAGAAACTACAGTATACTTCATCGATATCTGTAGATATGGCCGCTTGCCTGAAACTACAGCGAAACTGGACCTTCCCTTTATTGCCTCGATACAAGATGATGGATCACATCTTTCATGCCTGGTACAAGAACCGTGTTCAACTCTCACCCTGATCCTTTTTTGGCCACCATGTCATCATTATTTTCCTCCTACTATTTTAAGATATTCTCTCATCATCTCAAACCAGGATGGATCAATTTGATGTATTGGGGTATTGCATCAAGCTAGTAGTATGTGCATCTGATGCCAAGAGTAGCTTTCTGTATATTGACAAGACAGCTGATGACGAAAACTCAAAGCTAAGAATCTCTCCAACACCCCGAGCTCAGGCAATGCAATCGTATGGCCCGAGGTATTCTCTTAAAATATATTAAGCTGTACCTTATTGTTCTCCTGCTCTTTGAAAATAGATTCCAGATTGACGTTTTTTGTTAATGAACGACGGCAAAAAACCGCCATCAGAGTGTAACTCACGGTCATACTGCAACAATGACGCAGAAATTTCAACTATTGCTCAAGTGAACAGTGGGAACAATACTTGGATTGTCGATTTTCATCATTGAACACGTGGCAAAGATTCGCATTCCATGAAATATGCAAATCTCCAATTTGTTCAAGTCCTTCCTGCAGACCGACTCTTTCCAACGCTATGGGCATGATTCAAATGCATAATTGTCAACAGTTTTGACGGAAGAAGAAATTTTGACGACCAATTGAAACGAACAATCGCCAATCACCTTGACAGTTGCTGGAACGTCCACTTTCAACAACTGTTGCCGGAAAGCAAGATCTCCAATACTCTCGAGTCCTTCTGTCAGAACGACTCTCTCCAACCTTCCGCACAACTGAAATGCAGCATTGCCAATCAGTTTGACCACAGTTTCTGGAATGTCCACTTCTGCTAAGAATCCGCATCGCGAGAAAGGCCATTTCTCCAATTTCTTCAAGTCCATTCAGAATCAAGAGTCTGTGCAAACTTATGCAATCTTGGAACGCCCCATTCTCAGTATTGACGACAGTTGACGGAACTTCCACTGTTCTCAAAGATTCGCATCCATAAAACACAGCTAGTCCAATTCGTCTTCAAACTTTCGCATTTATAAAATGCAGCTTCAGTCCATGGAACATCCACTTTTGCCAAAGATTCTCAGCCTTCGAACGCTGTTCGTTCACTTGGTTCGACTCTTTCAATCAGAAAAAGTCTCTTCAAACTCTTGCATCTTTGAAATATGCACCTTCACCAATCATGATAGCAGTCGATGGAATGTCTATTTCCGTTAAGCATTCGCATCCTTTGAAAGCAGCTTCGCCAATGAATAGAACTCCTTTTCCAGACCAAGCATCTCCAAGCTTCTGCACAGTTGGAGCGCACCGTCGTGAATCACTTGGACAGTTGGTGGAATATCCACTCCTCCCAACCGTGTCCATCCTTTGAAAGCAACAGCTGATCCGATTCTTATTCCAGTCCTTCATGTAGACTGAGCCTCTCCAAGCTCTTGCAGTCGCGGAACGCACTCAACTTCGTCATCCGCCTCCTCAGGGTGCTGCATCGTTGTGATCATAGTAGCAGTGCTTGATCAGAAGAATGACAATGTGGGTCAGCTTCACAGCTTCACGGATGATGAATTGATCTGTTGGTGATGCTTTCGTTTCATATCTATATGAGTATATTTCCATAATACGTTCTCCCGCCTTCTTTATTATTGGCTGGATTTGGCGCGGGTGCCCGTCCAAGCTTCCGTTGTGGATCGTACTTAGCGTATGTGTTGGCAAACGGACCATATTTATTTTCCTCAACGATAGAGCAAAATGTTGATTCGTTATATAGTTCATCGTTGGCGGACTAGCTCTAATAGTAGACCCTACATAGTGGTACGACATAGCAGAGGTATTTTATTTTCTGTTATTCCGTTGCCATAAAATCCAACAGCAATCCCATAATAATAACCCTACTCCAAAAATTGCGAATCCAAAGAGATCCAAAAGAATGGAGAGAGATAGTTGCCCACGCTGATGCTCATCCAAAACCAAACGCATTCGAGATCTCGGACTCATCCTGTGGACAAACAGGCTGATATAATGTGAAAAATTGTATGATGATTACATTGTTCCCATGTACACACCGACGAGTAATAATTGGGATTGAGCCAATAAACCGCTCTTTTTCATCCAACATATTCTCCTGCATCTTTCGTCAAGTCCAGCATGCCCCTATACCTCAACAAATCGTCACATGAAGGCTCAAACCTAAAGGATGCTCCTTTCCTTGAAGATTCGCACTCGCTACTCTCTCGCTAAGATTCTCCCCATTTTCGGATTTCGGATTCATCGCATGGGCCGTATGCGAAGCATCTACATTATTGTTGGAATAGGGGTAAGTCTTTGTTTGGCTCTTGGCGAATCGTTCATCGCAATCGTCTCCGCAAGGGATGGAACCATCATGGCACGGATGATCAGCAGGCTAGCTCGACAGTGTATCATCCTGGCAAGAAGAAAACAACAGAGGAAGAAATGATGATAAGGATAGGCAGCAACAAAGCTCTGTGGGTGCACGGATAGTCGGTGGAAGGTTGACCGCCTCCAAAACTTACACGAGGATTCAAAAAGCGCTCCTTCGGAAGAGAATCCATTCCTGCGTTTGGGGCTCCCTACAAAACGGGTTCCAGCGCTCTCCTATTGCACTGCTGATGTATGTGCTGCTGCTTATACTACTATGTACTAGTAAGAAATGCAAAAAGAGTTGCAACAACTAATGGTGTTGCTCGAATCCTAATATCGTAATATTGAGAAAACCAACAACCGACGGAATTAGTCAATTTTGTCAAGAAAACGAAGCACATAAGGCATCACAACAGCAGCTCCGCTCATGATTCGGCACCTTTGCCGATTGGTGTCACGTATCTGTTGGGACGTATCTTCGCCAATCTTCATCTTAAAAAGAAATAGCTCCATTAGGGAAAGGATTTCCTTCCTTTCATACTTTCGAATGACTCTACCAATCTTGCTCTTCCTCAACGACCAATCCCCTGCCAATATCTCCTCAATCGCTTGCAACATAGCAGATTTCCAAAAAGGCTCCAAGCCCCCCAGCAGTTGGTCATAACGAGTTTGAAATAAACTTCGAATCACCTCAGTAGAATTTGGCATTCGATTCATACACAGATAGTCCATCGAAGTAGACCCAAATGAGTCCCTAACACCAACCATATGGCCCGCCTTGCCTGCATCCATCACTGCCAGAAGCATATCCAGATTCGTAGTCTGCGACAAGGAAAGGACATGAAGTGGTGTCATACCAAATTCATCCACTTCCTTTGTTGCTGCCAATGGTTGATATTCCTCCATCAGACTACGCAGTCGCGCCATAGCGTCTTCGGAAGACTGGTACGACTGGTAGTAGCATAGCTTATTCAGCGGAGAAAGGACAAATCGATCGTTCAATTTGCGAATGAGGTCGTCTTCGTCGTCCACCAAACTGCCAAGCTTTGAACTTTGAAAAAACTCCTCCCGATTTGTTGAAATTGGACCCGCCAGATTTACCAAGGAAAGGCATCCGGAAAGATCAATTCTTAAAGAGCTCTCGTCTGGAAGCTCATGTGAAATCAACCTGCGACATTTCAAAAATGCGTCAGTAGCAATACAGTCGACACTTCGAGGAATTCTGATGTGCGACAAACTAAAGCAATCTAAGAATGCTTGCTCTCCAATTCTTTGGAGTCCTTCATTTAGAACGAGCCTCTCCAAGCTGATGCATAGGTTGAACGCACAATCATCGATCACTTTGACAGTTGACGGAACGTCCATTTTTTTCAGAGCTTCACATTCAAAGAAAGCCGATTCTCCAATTCGTTCAAGTCCTTCATTAAGACCGAGGCTCTCTAGGCGGCTGCATTGATTGAACGCCCCATCATCAATCACTTTGACGGTTGATGGAACGTTCGCTCCTGTCAGAGATTCGCATTGAAAGAAAGCCGATTTTCCTTTTCGTTCGAGTCCTTCATTCAGACCCAGTCTCCCCAAGCGTTTGCACTTATAGAACGCACCATCGCCAATCACTGTGACAGTTGATGGAATTTCGACTTCTGTCAGAGATTTGCATGCAAAGAAAGCACAGTTGCCAATTCGTTCCAGTCCTTCACACAGACCGGGTCCCTCCAACAGGTGGCATTCATAGAATGCACAATTATCAATCTCCCTGACATTTGATGGAATGTCGATTTTTGCCTCCTTACCAACGGTTTGGTACAGAATTGACTTCAAATTTATGCACCCACGAAAGGCGAGTTTCCCGATTACTTGAACAGACGAGGAAACGTGACTTCTTCAAGTTCCTGATGTCCTATGAATGTCCTATGAATGCCTCGTCCGGAATCCGTGTAATATTCTCAGCAATCTTGACACGTCGTACTGTCTTTGGAACCTCCTTGTCTTGGCCAGTGTAGATCCAAACATCTTCGGTGTTAGCATGCTCCATTGCCGTTGTTGTGGTTCTTATTTTTGCTTATTGTTCAGGAGAAGAATGAAAATGTGTGTCAGCCTCCTCAAGTACGTACGTGTTTTTGTGGGGGGAGGATGTGTTTTGCTTTTTTTATGAGAGAGAACAAAGAACAATCTTGACATTAATGTCGCTACGACACAATGGTGTATGTTCGTCATATAGAATAATATTTTTTTATTTATTGGTTGTTTCAATTTTTAACCTCTATATAAGGAACTCCTTCGTGAGTTCATGAAACTTGTATACATATACATATAAGGAAGTCCTCTTTCGTGAATTCATGACCAACCACACATCAAGACGAAGAAATAGTATACGTCATCATCATTCAAAACAACATCATGTGCACTTTCCCTACAACCGGTATAGAGCTAGGGGGTCATACATATACACGGTAATAGTCAACAACAGAGCACACAATGAATGCAGGAACCATTCTATATTGCCTTCTTGTCTCTTCGGCATCTGCGTTTTCTCCAATTGGTTTTGCGCCGTTGTTTTTGTTGTCAAAGACAAAACCTACTGCACCTTTGTCAAAAATAGAATGTCAAGAAAACAGAATTCGACGATATGGATTGCTGGATGAAGTAATGGCCGAAAGAATAAGTGAATCTGCCAACGGTGGTGACGGTACTTCGGCTACTTCGGCTAGTGATGGTAGTCCCCATCATTCTTCCGACAATAACTCTGAATTTGAAGAACTCTTTCATTCGTTGATCTTGTCGGGCGATACACGTGCTAGCATTTCACAGCAACTTGAAGAATGCTGTGACGAGGGCTTTATGGAATACCTATCCTGCTCTATGATGGAAAACTCATCCGATGAAGAAGAACGGCAGGGATTGCAAGAACTGATCCACCTGATTGAACAAGTCCAAAAGGAAAAAGAAGCAGCAGAGCACGCACAAAAAATCGAAAACGATGCCAAAATGGCAGCAGCAGCAGCGAATCTCAAGAAACAACAACAACAACAAGAAGAAAACAGCAAAGACAGGGTTCCCATCATGATGTCGAATGCAGATGTATTGAAAGAAGCTAATGCAATTGATCAGGCTGTCATGACTGCAGTCATGACAGATGATGAGAAACCATCTGATTTCATTTCCGATTGCCGCGAAGTCGTCAATCTGTCGGGTGGTTTTAACAACCATGGCCGTATGCGAGTTGGAGGAAGATAATAATAATGATGGAGAGGATACAGGTATTAGTATTTATTGGATGATGACTCTACAGAAGAAGCCTTTTCGTCTTGTATTATTGGTTTGTTGTTTTGAAAAAGTATAGGAGCATCAGTCGCAATAGTAAGTTCGTTATTCTTGGGGCATTGCCCGAGGTTGAAATAGACATGTTTCATCCCTTAGCTTCTTTCTTCAACAGGTTTTGCTTCAAGCGCACTTCTGCAGTATAGACGCTCGGATTGGTGATGCCGGGGGGTTCACTACAATACTACTACACAGAGAATGCAGAGCTCCCATATTGTGTACTTATGTATGCAGATTACTGTTATTATTCGCCACCAAAGCGAGACGAGTTGCACTATTGGTGCTGATCGAATCCTAGTACGGAATAGTATGGCATTAAGAAAAATGAATATCTAGTGTGGAGCGACGAAATATCCTCTTTTGTACAGCTGGATGCTAACTATCAACGAACACGAAGAAAGTTGCAATACTGCTGGAGTAATAGTAAGGTATAGCATTAAGAATATCAGCAGACGGACGAAATAGAATCGAGAAAAGGAAGGACATGGGTTATCACAACAGAAATTTACTCGGCACCGTTGTCGATCGGCCAGTATCTGCTCCTTCTGGGATGTAGCTTCACCAAGCTTCAGCTTCTTGGATGTAGCTTCGTCAACTTTCACCTTCCAGAGATACAGCTCAACCAAAGGAACGGGTTTCCTTACGTTCATTCTTTCGAACGACTCTGCCAATCTCGGTCTTTCTGTACGCCCAAACTGCTGCCAATGCCTTGTCGACCACCTGTAACATAGCAGATTTCCAGAGCTGGTCTATGCCCAGCACTTGGTCAAAACGTGTCTCGAACAGTCTTCGAATCACCTCAGTAGAGTTCATCATCCGATTCAAACATAGATAGTCCATTGGAGTGCACCCAAATGAGTCCCTCCTATGAACCATATGACCCTGTTTGCCTGCATCCATTATAGCTAGAAACATATCCAGATGTGGAGTCTGCGACAAGGATAGAACATGGAGTGGAGTCATACCAAACTCATCCACTTGGGTTGTTGCTGCCGATGGCGGATGAAGTTGCACCATTGCACCTTCCGAGGAATGGTACTATGACTGGTAGTAGCATAGCTTGTTCAACGGAGAATCATCGAACCGATGCTCGAGTTTGCGGGTAAGGTCAGCTACATCGTCCACAAAACGTCCAAGCTTCGAACTAGGCTACGGAAGAACTCTTCACGATGAACCGGCGTAGATATTTGACCCACAACATTCACCAAGGAACGGCATCCGGAAAGATCAATATTGAATGAGCTTTCCTCTGGAAGTTCGATTGAAATCAAGCTTCTGCACCTTGTAATTGCGTTAGAAGCGATGCTGTTGACAGTTTGCGGAATTCTGAATTGTGATAAGGAAAAGCATTCGAAAAACGCTTCCTCTCCAATTTGTTCAAGTCCTTCATTCAGCACGAATCTCTCCAAGTGTTTGCAATTATGAAACGCAGGATCATCAACTACTTTGACAGTTGGCGGAATGTTAACTTCAGTCAAAGCATCACATCATGCACGAAAGGCAACTTTTCCAATTCGTTCGAGAGTCCTTCTTGTGGAACGATGAGTCTCTCCAAGAGTTTGCATACATTGAATGCACCATCATCAATCACCTTGACAGTAGTGGAAGGATTTGTCAACTTCTGTAAGACGAGATTCACATTCAAAGAAAGCCACTTCTCCAATTCGTTCGAGTCCTTCTTTCAGACCCAGTCTTCCTAGGCATTGAATTTAAAGAATACACCATCATCAATCACGTTGACAGTTGATGGCATCTCCACTTCTGAAAATGATTCGCATTCACGAAACGCTAAGTTTCCAATTCGTTCCAGGCCTTCATTCAAACAGAGTCTCTCCAATATAATTGGCATCCAATGAACACACAATCGTCAATTACTTTGACAGTTGATGGAATGCCGATTCCAAGTTCCTCTTTCTCTTCACCATCATCAAGGGTGATGTGATAGAGAATGGACCTTAATGCCCTGCAACCTCGAAAGGCATGTTTTTCCCTATCACTTGAACAGAACAGGAAAGGGTAGCTTCTTCAAGTTCCTGACAGTGCAGGACGAATGCCATCTCCGGAATGCTTGTAACATTGTCTGCAATTCTTACACGTCACACTATATCTCTGGAACCTGTCTTGTCCACCACTGTAGACCCAAACAACATCTTCGGCCTCATCTCATTGTACCCAAACAACATCTTCGATGTGTGTCACCATATCATCAGCTTCACGCACGTGCGTGTTTTTCTTCTACTGACTGATGCAATGACCAATGAGATGACAGTATCTGAGTTGGTGGAAGATGACGACAGCGAACGTACGTACATATGCTGTCGAAGAACAAGAACCAACACGAGATGCACTGTCTCCATTGCAAATCCAATGAGGCACCGCGAAATGGATGTATGGGTCTCTCAATGATGCGGAATGGTATAGCCTTACTTGCGAATGGGTCCCCCATGTGTTCAGAGATAGAGAAATTCGTGTGATCTCGATTGCCCATTATTCTCAGCTCTCTCCTGCTGGATCTTTGACCAAAAGTAATCTTTGGCCAAGGAATTTGCTGACGCTATACGGCGGCACAGGGTCCAAAAGGAACAAAGAGCCTTACAGCCAAGCAGGAATTATTGATGTTTCGATTGATACCCTTTTGTTCCATCAGGACGATTCCGTACAAATCCAGAACCATCCAGTGCGTTGGATATCTTTTGTTTCAATGGCTGCCCCAACAAACGGCCCATGAAGATTGTTTGCGCTTGCAAACAAACGATGTGAGGACAACAAATCATTCCAAACAAGCCATTGAGGAAGGGTTTGATATTGATATCTTAACCAAAGGACAATTCAATCCACATCCCGAACGATGTCCAAACGGCCCATTTCATATGATGGCATTGCATGCGTGGCATGCTAAAGACGATATTGGCATGACAATCACCGGTCGAAATGTTCGCCCAGCATGCTCCTCCTACTGTACCTCAACGACCGTCACACGAAGGCCGACTGTCACACGAAGGCCCACGGAGTCGTCCTGTTCGAGTCTTTGTTAAAACCTAAACGACGCTTTTTTCCTTGAAGGTTCGGACTCGATACTTTCTCCCCATTTTTGGATTTCGGATTCATTGCATCATATGGGCCGTTTGCAAAGCATCTACATTGTTGGAATATGTGTGCAAGTCTTTGGTTGGCTCTTGGCGACTCGTTCATCGCAATAGTCTCTGCAAGGGATGGAACCATCATGGTAACGCATGATCAGC
>JAAMXS010001602.1:0-15575 GCA_019693525.1 Cylindrotheca fusiformis | reverse complement strand
GTGTGTGTGTGTGTGTGTGTGTGTGTGTGTGTGTGTGTGTGTGTGTGTGTGTGTTGGCCTGAGGTCTTTCTGCATACCCAATTGCATAGTAGTAGATACTAGCTAACGTAGCTAGTGGCACCTCCCTTGGTCTCTTGTTGATTTGCTTTTGATGTTCATCTTCTGAAAAATTAAGCTTCCAGCTTGCGCTGTTACACACGGGCGCCGATTGTAGTTTAGGATTCCTTGTTGAAACATAATTTTTTGGTTGTGTTCTTGCACTGATGCTAGTGCCTTTCTTGGTCATTCCTATTGTATGGCTTTCCTCAACAATCTCTTGGTTATTATGGGAGGATATGAGAAACCCGCACGCCAAGGTCGCGCGGGTATCTTGAAAGCCATCAACATCCTACTAGTAGACGGAAAGCCATTCCTTCCTACAGGCTAGAGGGGCTTGCTCATTGCATTGTGAGTTCGCGGTCCATCCAGCAGACGGTGGGAAATGATCTTTCTCTTCTCCTCTCTCCACAACGCGGCCTATACTACTGAGATGGATATCGGGGTCAAATTCTTTCCACCTTGAGCTGAATTTTTTTTGGTTGGAACTAGAATGCCTGCATGTGCCATTTGGTTCAGTACTGCTTTCCTTTGGACAACTCACCATCCGAACCGAATTGCTGCATTCGTCGTCTCGCCATCGGATCCCAGAGGAGGAAGAGGACTACATTTCTCCTCGTCGACCTACTGCACTTCGGCAGGAAGAAGATCGACAACGAGTCTTGTACGATTGGATGCAGCCAAGAAGCGAACACCGACCAATGAGGGAACAAGAAAAAAGAGGAATCGTTCGGGGACGACTTGTTTGCCTCGATTGGTAGTGTTTGACTTGGATGGTTGCCTCTGGAAACCAGAACTATTCGAACTTCAGGCATGTCAGGATGATGATGGTATTTCACCATTTACAATAAACAACAATCCCAAAGACTCTACTATACCAGCAGGAACATTACTATTGTCCAAGAATGGTAAACATCAGGTCGAACTGTTGGGTGACACCAGGCAAATTCTATATGAACTCTATTCGGAAGAACGTTGGTATCCTAGCAGGGTTGGTATATCCTCGCGTACTGATGCACCTGCATGGGCCCATGAACTCATGGAAAAGTTTGTGCTATACCCAACGGCAGTAAACAATAGCAAACTGAAGAAGAACAAGCATTCAGATATGACGTTGGGTTGTTGCTCCATGAAGGATGTCTTTGATCCATCCTTGTGTATACTGGACAAGACGTTGAACAAGGCGATCCAATTTCAACTGCTCCTCGATCAAGCCAATCATCATCAGGCGGCATCCATTCCAAAGACTAAGGAGAACAAGAAATTACGATTCAAGGACATAATCTTTTTTGACAATGAGGCTGGAAACTGCAAACAAGTAGCAGAATTGGGCGTAACGTGTGTCTATGCTCCCAAAGGTATGACTTACGAAGCATGGGAAAATGGTTTGCGACATTTTCCCTCCAACCGAGTGTTGGGACCCAAGCTTCCCTACTGAATTATTGTTGGAAGTACAGCTAAATGTTCAAGTTTCTTTCAACCTTAATTCCTTGTTTACTATACATGCAACGTATATACTACAATCTCACAAAACTCGACAATAAAACTGGATCCATCCTTCTTATCTCAAACAATAACCACGCATCAGCCAAAACAACACAGCAAGATTGTTGAATGGACCTGAATGATGCTACAACACTTCTCTTCTTTTCTTTGTTTACAATGACATTAGAATCCACGAGGATGCAGCAACAACAGCAACAGCTGACATTGCTGCTGTTACAACCATGCCATTACCAAAGAGGCTCGGACCGGCGGCAGATATACCTCTCATGGTCGAATGGTAACACGGTGTAAAGGAACCTGGAAGAATCATTCCATCCACACCATGAAAGATTCCATTATCAGCCTCTAGATCGTGAATTATAACATGGACTGTAAATAGACCAGGAGCAGGCACAATATAAAACAATTAGCCTCAAGAGTTTCTCTTTGGATGCAAAGCTGCTGACGATAGAGACTCTTACCATTGTTTACCATAAGAATCTTCATGTCACCATGGTTCAGGACCGTGACCTTGATTCGGGGCGCCACGGTTGACAACGTATTCAGAACGATGCAACCGTCTTTTGCATTCAAAAGATCATCGGTTGTGTAGGTTCCACGGACAATGTGGGCCTTCACAACCTCGTCGGATATCTCGCTACTTACGCCAACACCTTTCAGCGCCAGATTGCTCGGTCCGAAAAAGGCTGGGCCAAAAACAAGCAAAACGACATTAAATAACGCAGGCAGGATTATAGATCAACACACCAAAGAAATACCTACTCATGTCGGCACCAGTCGTCAATTCATATCGGGCACTGGACGCTGTTGTTTCAATGATATTTACCAACGTTCCGAACCCTCCATTTTTTTCCGCTACTGCCACGATATGTTCGGCAGTGGAAGGTTCCAACAGGAAGGCAAGAAGAAGAAGATGAAGTAGGGATTGCATCATGGTGTTGTTGTTGCTGCTGCTGCTGCTTATCTTTATCAACAGAAGAAGACTGCTCATTGTTACAGAGACAAACGCGATGTTCTTGCTGTCCGTTGGGTCCTTTTAGTCCTTTAAAAATTCTTAGTCGAGATTCGGGGGGGGGGTTGAACATCCCCAAATATTGGACAGGACTGGATTTTATCGCGGCAACAGTGTACTATGTTTCGTTTCGTGGGTGGTACGTACAGGATTTTTTCTGTTCGTCGCATTCTCAGAATAACCTGATGACGAGTGATGAATGAGGTGGCACCCACGCGCTTGCATCGTGCCTATTTTCCAAATCTCACGCGGAGTTGTGCTTTGAATCTCATGCTTCTTATCACAACATCGGCTTCGACTTTCCGTTGATGATGGTTTCTTAGAAGAAGGACACTACGATCGGAATGCAAGAAAAAACCAAGTTCTATGTAGGAATTTACTGCAGGAGTGCAGCAATAGTGTCGTGTTATGCTTGTGTACGTTGCGTATTTGTTCCTCGTTTCACCAAGACTTCTGCCGTAGTTTGCGTCCAGATCTTCCTTCCGGGTCCATCCCTCCACTCCGAAAATCCAATCTCGTCCTCTGCTCATCATGGTTCGATCTTGTGACGCATCACAAAAAAAAAACTCGACACAACAACAACAACAACCAAATATAGAATAATAGGAGAGATATCCATGATGAAATTCATCCATACCTTATTGACCTTCCTTGCCGCCACCAATCTGGGAAATGTGGTATCAGGCCAACCACTCGGTGAGGCCCTTGGAGGATCGGATGGAGACTACAGTTCTCTCCTTAATGCGGTCCTCATTTCAGGTGCCGGTACCGCTTTGAATGGTATTGGCGAGCCCATTAGTACGTGCACACACAACTGAATAATATGGTGGACGTTTGTTTTGTTTGTTTTTGGTTCGGTCTCTTACATGATCTTCTTTTCATTTTTCTGTCACCCATCATCAGCTTTGTTTGCACCCAACAATGCAGCTTTTGAAAACGTCAGCATCACCGCCGCTGACTTGGATGTCATCAAGGGACATGTTGTTGTTGGCGAGTACAATTCTACTGCTGTTGTGGATGCAGGGTGTGTCGAACTTGACACTCTTGCAAATGATGTCAAGATTCAGGTCGCCTACTCGGAAGATGATGGGGTTACTGTCAATGGCATTTCGGTTGTGGAACCTGACATTATGAGTGATTTGGGTATTATCCATGGAATTGATGGTATCATCCTCCCCGGCTCGTATACTCCATGCCCCTCTTCAAATAATACTAACGGAACTGATGACAAGAACATTTTCGAATTGGCCTTGGAAATCGGAGGCTATGATATTCTGATCGGCGCCATTGACAACGCGACAGGAGCGATCGAGGCAATTGAGGACAACGCGCCCGTTAGTAAGTCCCATCAAAGCTTGGTTTTTCGGTTTCTGGATAAATTGCATATCAAGTTTCTCACCGTCATGACTATTCAATTCTTTAAATCCGTATCTTATTAGCTGTCTTTGGCCCGACCAATGCTTCATTTCTCGCTCTTGGGGATGATGTGCTCGATGACCTTGCTGCAAACGGAACTGCTCTTTTCGAAGTTCTTGCCGGGCATATTGTTGAGGGAACGTACAATGCCAGCACCGTCATGGATGCTGGCTGCGTCGAGCTTGAAACGCTTGCCGGAACCATGGTAAAGGTTGAGTACGAAGATGCCAACGAGACCGTCTTGGTCAATAGCTATCCAGTTGTCAATGCGGATCTCATTGGTATTGGTGGAATTTTCCACGGAATCGAGGGAGTCATCCTTGATGGCTCATTCACTCCATGCCCAACCACGGGCCCGACCATGGACATGACCACGGGCCCGACCATGGACATGACCACGGGCCCAACCACGGGTCCGACAGAAGATGGTAGCTCGGCGCCTACCCCCGCTCCTAATAGCCCCACACCCAACGGCCCAGCTCCTGGGCCTACTGCTTCTCCCGATGAAGACTCTGCTGCTGCTGGATTCTTGGTGTATAGCCCATTGATCGCAATCGGTGCTGCCACAGCTCTACTTTCATTTTAATTTCTTCCAACTGCATAGTAAAGTCTTAAATAGGTACAAGCAGAGTACGTAGCTCAATATACAAATTTCTTTTCCCCATGGTTTGTGGCAGGAGAAACCTGAATTTGATTAAGGACATCTACTCCATCTGGCAATGAAACATGGAACGCTGTGCCTCATACAACATTAACTACTGTAATACTTCACTAACATCACATTATTCGAAAGAAACAGAAAACACAAGAGCCCTATCCAACTTAAAGGGCGAAGGTAGCAGCAACAGCAGTAGTAATGACGGCAATGGAAACGCCGACAACGGATGCAGCAGAATCGCCAGGTGCAGTGGTGGGCGCAGCCGCTGGAGGAGCCTCTGGTGACTCCCCTCCAGGACATGGAGAAAACGAGTCTGGAGTGATGACACCATCGATTCCCTGGAAAACACCATCAAAGCCAACAAAATCCGCACCAACCACGTGAATTCCATTGACCAACACAGTACCTTCCGTTCCATTATGGTCTGCCAAAGCCCTGCTATCGTGCGTGTGGGATTCGTCGTACTCAACCTTGACCATGGTTCCTGGAACAACAGTTTCAATCTCCATGCAGCCATCTGCCTTGACATCTGCAACAGTGTAAGCACCTGCGACAACATGGCCACCAAGAAGAGCAAGAAGCAAATCTGGTTGCCCCGCCAGATCTGTGAAATCATCGCCGAGAGCGGCAAAAGCGGCATCAGTGGGACCAAAGACAGCTGAGAACGAGGATGTACAGTAAAGACGACGACGACGACGTTAGGAAAAAATTGGTGAAAAGAAGAAACTGTTGAAGGGAAGAAGAAAAGAACTCACTGACTGGGGCATATAGCTCGAGCGCCTCGGCAGCTCCTGGAGTGCTGTTCAGGGCATCGAGAAGAGTGGTGTAGTTGCCCGCTTCCGCCGCCAATTCAATAATGCTGCTGGCATTGGTCATATTATTTGGACAGGGAGTGAAGGACCCTGGAAGGATGATTCCTTCAATTCCATGGAAAACTCCATCAGGTCCGATGAGATCGGGCTCGATAACAGGAATTCCATTGACAGTGACCATCGACATATTCTCTGCTTCAGTGTACGCGACTTGAAGCATGGTTCCTACGGGGGTTGTAAGCTCGACACAGCCAGCTTCCATAACGTCAGACGAACTATATAAGCCTGCAACAACATGCCCCCCAAGAATATCAACAAGTTGTATCTGATTGTAGCTGCTGAGGGTGTCATTGGCGGCCTCAAGTGCAGCATCAGTGGGGCCAAAGACAGCTGATAATAAATGGAAAACAGGAAATGTTAAACACACGAAACAAGCTCGACCGGTCAATGACGCCACCATATCTCTCAACTCACTGTAGCGCTGGTCGTCGAGAAGATGGATAGCATCAGTTGCAGTTGCATAGTCGAAAAAGATGTTATAATCCCCAGTCTCAAGAGCCAAATCAATACTGGAAGGGTCACAAGGAGTGAAGTTTCCTGGGAGAAGAACTTCACCAATCCCCCAGAAAACCCCGCCATCTCCGACGATGGCAGGGCTCACGACAAGAGCGCCGTTGACGGTCCACATTGTTGAATTGCTGAAACTGGCATCGAGCGCCACCGTGAGAAGGGTCCCTGAAAAAGAAACAAGTACGGTACATCCATCACCAAAGACTACGGCAGGATCGAACTCGCCAAGAACGACATGACCAGCAAGCACATCAAGGAGTAGGGTGTCATTCAAGCCGGCAACCGTTTCGTTGATGGCGAGAAATGCGGCATCAGTGGGTCCGAATATTGCTATATCATAGAAAGCGAAAGAAGTACGTTAATTTCTTGTTGCCCACAAGGCGAAGTGATCTGAGTTAGGCGCTCCGACTTACTGACCGGTTCACCAAGTTTTTCAATATCAGCAATGACACCAGTCGAATTCAATGCACCCAGAAGTTCGGTGTAATTTCCAGTTGCCTCGATAGTTTCAAAGATTGTTTGCCCAACGGCGCTTCCTACATTGGCAGCAAGAACTGCAAAGGTAAGGCTGAACTTCATGATGTAGTATAGTATATTGACGACAACGAAGGATCAAATAGTGAGCAAACTCGTACGTACTTAAACTCCTTGATGCTTGGCTGGGACAAGACATGTGGCCATAAAGAGCGAGACCTTCACCGGATCCGAACACTTCGAGCCCAGCCAAGGTTCCTTCTAAAAAACCAGAACATTTCCGAGAATACTTATAGAGAGATGTAGAATACGCAGAAAATCGGCATTCTTGTATGAAGAGACGTATAATAAAGCCCTGTGCATTTTCAAATGGGATACTTGGCAAACTTGACCAATTGTGGCTAAACGTTATAAGCAGACCCTTTCTATAATTATTTTTCTCGGACGGTGGAGGACGGACAGCGGTGTACTGGAGGAAGGAGAAGGAGGAGAGCTACCATTCAAACGCACTGCAGCACAGGCAGGATACAGAAAGTGCGTCTCACTTTTTATTTTGTCCATGATGGGCAAGAGAGTAGATCATCCTTCTTCGCTATCATATCAAAAGTCGTCAAAATAGGGACTTACATATCTTGATATGGTGCTTCTCTAGTCTGCGACAAACGCAGAGACAATGGCGGAGTTCCAGAAGGTAATGGGACAAAATCGTTGGTTTCTTGTTCGATATCAAGGTCACAATGACTATTTGTGAAAAATCCCTCAGTGGCAGCACGGAAATCCGGTTGATCTTCAGTCAGGTTCATCAAAGCTGTGAAAGTAGGTTGTGTCAAACAAGAAACTTACCAAGATTTAGTTCGCTGCTCGGATGATGATGGCAAGTCGATATTTACTGTCGACGGTATTTCGGTGGTGCAACCTGACATCTCGAGTGACGTGAGTATCATCCATGAAACTGGTGGTGCCTCATCCTTCCCGGCTCGGTTACTACATGCCCAACCACGGGCCCGACCATGAGCGAGACGACTGGCCTGACCATGGAAATGACCACAGGTCGAACCGCGGGCCTCTATACAAGATGGTAGCTCGTACCCTACACCCAGGGCCTACTGGTTCTCCCCAATGATGACTCTGCTGCATTCTTGTTCTATAGCCCGTTGATCGCAATCGGTGCTGCTGGAGTTAAAGATCCAGATAGGTACAAACAGAGAGAAGCTCAACATAGGCAGTACAAATTTCCTATACCCATGGTTTGTGACGGAAAACCTGGATTTGCTTGAGGACACCTACTCTATCTAGCAATGAAAAGCTGTCAACATGTCACGCTACTGCAATAATCACCAATACCATATTATTCGAAAGAAACAGAAAACACAAGAGCCCTATCCAACTTAAAGGGCGAAGGTAGCAGCAACAGCAGTAGTAATGACCGTAATGGAAACCCCGACAACGGATGCAGCAGAATCTCCAGGTGCAGCAGTGGGCGTAGCCGCTGGAGGAGCCTCTGGTGACTCCCCTCCGGGGCATGGAGAAAACGAGTCTGGAGTGATCACACCATCGATTCCCTGGAAAACACCATCAAAGCCAACAAGATCCGCACCAACCACGTGAATTCCATTCACCAACACAGTACCTTCCATTCCAATATGGTCCGCCAAAGCCCTGCTATCGTGCGTGTGGGATTCGTCGTACTCAACCTTGACCATGGTTCCAACAACAGTTTCAATCTCCATACAGCCTTCTGCCTTGACATCTGCAACAGTGTAAGCACCTGCGACAACATGGCCACCAAGAAGAGCAAGAAGCAAATCTGGTTGCCCCGCCAGATCTGTGAACTCATCGCCGAGAGCGGCAAAAGCGGCATCAGTGGGACCAAAGACAGCTGCAAACGAGGAAGTGCAGTAAAGACGACGACGACGACGTTAGGAAAAAATTGGTGAAAAGAAGAAACTGTTGAAGGGAAGAAGAAAAGAACTCACTGACTGGGGCAGATTGCTCGAGCGCCTCGGCAGCTCCTGGAGTGCTGTTCAGGGCATCGAGAAGAGTGGTGTAGTTGCCGGCTTCCGCGGCCAATTCAATAATGCTGCTGGCATTGGTCATATTATTTGGACAAGGAGTGAAGGATCCTGGAAGGATGACTCCTTCAATTCCATGGAAAACTCCATCAGGACCAATGAGATCGGGCTCGATAACAGGAATTCCATTAACCGTGACCATTGGCACGTTGTCTTCTTCCGTATACGCGACCTGAAGCATGGTTCCTACGGCGGTTGCAAGCTCGACACAGCCAGCTTCCATAACGCCCACTGATTTGTACACGCCTGCAACAACATGCCCCCTAAGAATCTCAACAAGTTGACTGGTATTGTAGCTACTAAGGGTTTCAGCAGCGGCCCCAAATGCAGCGTTAGTGGGGCCAAACACAGCTGACAGTAAGGGAATACAGACAATGTTAGACACAGAAAATAAGCGCGACCGGTCAATGACGCCACCATATCTCTCAACTCACTGTAGCGCTGGTTGTCGAGAAGCTGAATAGCACCAGTTGAATTTGCGTAGTCAATAAGAATACCAAAATCCCCAGTGTCAACAGCCAAATCAATAAAGGACGGGTCACAAGGAGTGAAGTTTCCAGGGAGAAGAACTTCATCAATCCCCCAGAAAACGCCGCCCTCTCCACTAATGGGAGGGCTCACGACCCGAGCGCCGTTGACAGTCCAAATTGGATCGCACAAGCAGAAATCATCATCGGTGAGCTCGACCGTGAGAAAGGTCCCCGCAAGAGTTTCAAGTACGGTACACCCATTACCGACGACTACAGCAGGATCGAACTCCCCAATGACAACATGACCGGCAAGCACATCAAGGAGTTGGGTGTCATTCAAGTCGGCAACCGTTCCGTTGATGGCAAGAAATGCGGCATCAGTGGGTCCAAATATGGCTAGCATAGACAGCGAAAGAATGATGTTAGTTTCTTGCCAACAAGTCGATGTGATCTGATTTCGGTTTTCCTACTTACTGACCGGTTCACCAAGTTCTTCGATGTCAGCAATGGCACCAGTCGCATTCAAGGCACCCAGAAGGTCGGTGTAGTTTCCAGTTGCCTCGATAGCTTCAAAGATTGTTTGCCCAACGGCGCTTCCTACATTGGCAGCAAGAACTGCAAAGGTAAGGCTGAACTTCATGATGTAGTAGTTTATTGATGAGAACGAAGTGGTAGGATCAAATTATGAGCAAACGTACATAAATTGTTGACGATGTGGTCGAAGAAACCCAAGAATGGATATTTGAGTGGCGTCAAATGCGTGCGTGGATGCGACCTGCGTCTGATCAGTAGAGGGGAGCAGTAGTTTCTACACACCAACAAGATCTTCCGTGGAAGGAGGTTGGATCCAAAATCGGTAGGTTGAGACCAATGAGATCACTTTCGAAGTGAACCAGTATTCGTGCAGAGATCGTGTCAAAACATGATGTCGGCACCTTGTCGCACGGGAATCAAGAAGAGAGGCAATCCACTTAATGCAATATGAAGGCAACACATAAGTCTTTCATCATACTGTACCTGACAGAAACTATTTAGAGATGGCTTCCCAACGTTACAGCTGTTTAACGGTAGAAAAGGGGATAGAATTAGGGGGAATGAAATTGGTGGCGGGTGGGCGTATTGACTGTTGGGTACAATACGTACCTCAACAACTGCGAAAGCTACTACTTGATGCAGCGTCAAAGATGCACGACCCCATTGATGCCATATTGAAGGACTACAAAGAGGAACCAAGATGCTGGAGTGAGTTGCAACGTATTCCTTTTGACGCTGCAGTGCTCGTGATGAATCCGCTGGTATCATTGATGGAATCATACACACCATAGGCTGCGCATCAGCGTGGCTCGTTGAAAACAATACATTTCAAGAACTGCTTGGATCTTCAAATGGCAGTGTGCAATGCAACCCCTACCGTCACAATACTGAGCGTCATTGGCGGTTGCCCCATCATCCGAATTGGGGACGGGTCGAGAACATCGCCAGGGGGAGTCACTGGAGCGGACCACGACGAAGAAACCGGAGGTTTCGTCACAGTGAACAATGCTCCCTTGTCATTGGAGGCTGATCTTGCAGCTGATGACAGTATTATTCCATGATATCGATAGGGTGGTCATTTCCCCTGATCACCGCTTCTTCTCCCCTTGCCTCCATCAATGATTTGCCAGACTACTCCTGCGACCGATTACTCTTCAGTTCGATGGACTTGGCTGCATCCATATTAAGAGCGAATTGACAGAAACCACCAAGCATCTCCTCTTCTTCTGTTCCAAACGTTGTACCACCCATCGGGTCACGGATTAGGTTCAGGCCATCCGTAGCGAGCAATGAAAGTTATTGAACGCCTTGTATCATGTCACCTTGTATACTGTCCTTTTCTGCTTCCACTATTTCACAAAACCAAAAACAACAAACAGGGGGCCTTATCCTGCTTAAGGGGCGAGTGAAGCAGCGCAATAGTGGTGACAGCTTCCGTGGAGCCTGGAGAAAACGAGCGTGGGACGATGACTACGTCAAGTCCATGAAAAACGCCACCGATACCCATAAGATCTGGAGTGGCAACATGAATTCCATCGACCAAGACAATTCCTGCCGTTCCGCTATGGCTCACCAAAGCCACATCGTCGTCATTGTCTTGGCGTTCGACATACTCAACCTTTATCAGGTGATCAACAATCGTCTCAATCTCAACACAGACGGCATCCTTGACATCAGCAACATTGTAGAATCTCGGGCCAAAGGCCACCATGAAGAAGGAGAAGGTCGTTTTGATTCGCCACAACCTCAGTCAAGTCGACTGCTGCAGCGGCAAACGCTGATGCTGTAGTTGCCCACTTTGTTGACCAAATATAGGATGCTTTTGTTGGCAGGGAGGGAAGGATCCTGGAAATATGACTCCTTCAATTCCATGGAAAACTCCATCAGAACCAGGAGATCGGGCTCGATTACAGGAATACCATTGATCGTGACCCTGTCTTGAGTGGAATCGAACCGAAGCCTTTTTTCATAAATTTTCAGCATCCAGACACCAGCAGCGCTTAGGGCTGGAAAGGTACGGGATTTCGAATGAATCATCTGGCCCCTAAGAATCTCAAGAAGTCGAGTTTCATCCAAGGAGGGTACACTAGCGGTCTCAAATGCGGCACCAGTGGGGCAAACATAGCTGAAAAGATAGTGAAAGCAAGAAACAAATAAGTGCTACAGACAGACGACTCCATAAATTCTCAACCATGTAGCGCGTGTCGTTCAGCAGGTTGAAAACTTGTTAGACGAGGTCCAAGCGTCATGCTCCGAGAACTGAAGAGAGGTCCCCGCAAGAGTTTCAGCTACGATTCAACCATCAGGCTTGAGTGAGACATTATCGATCTGGCCAACAATAACAAGGCCCAAAGGAATGTCAAGGAGTTCGATATTGTTCAAGACGGAAATTGTGCGCATCAATGGCATCACTGGGTCCAACTATGGCTACTATCTTGAATAGTGGGAGAAGGAGGTTAGCTTCTTGTCTACAAGGCGAGATGGCCTGTATTAGGCTTTCCTACTTACTGAATTTTCCTCAAGATCTTCGATATCAGCAATGGCACCAGTGGAATTCATTGCATCCATAAACGATACGTAGTTTCCATTTTGCAGCTATGGCTTCGAGGAGAGTTTGGCCAGTGGTACCTCTCACAGTGGCAGCAAGAAGCAAAGGTGGGGCTCAACTTCATGTTAGTTTGTTGATGAGATTATTAGCAGCTAGAATGAGATTATGAGCACTCACACACCAAGAATTGGCTTTTCATGCGGTGAAAGTTCCTCCATCCTCAATATTGGAGGTGGGAGGATGTAGTATGTTCGTTCACATGAGGAGCGAATCTATGGGCGATGGTGGATCCAATGGTGGATCTAATGGTGGATTCAAATCGGTACCGTACCGTACTGATATCATAACGTTGCAATGTAACATATCTATGATAGTGCTGCATTGGTATGAAAAGCGAGGATGTTGCATTTAACAATGGCGGAGACCAGCCCACGCACTATGGAGATCTACAGGCAAAACCCACGTTTATCAGTTTGGCAGCCAAAAAGTCTTTCGAAGAAGACATTACTTATAGTGAGACCGCGCCACCCAACGTCTATGAATTGTTGGATGGGTGAATATTTGTTGGATGTGTGAATGAGTGGTCGTGTGAACGAGTGGTCGTGTGAATGCGTGGTCGTGTGAAAGTAGTCCCAATGGGTGAAAGTGTGAATGGTTTGAAAGTGTGAATGGTTGAATGTGATGGGTTTTACCAATTTGTTCAGGGGAGTTAGACTAGCAGCTAACTTTCTAAACGCGTTGGGCCGTGGTCTACTTTCGGCACCAGGCGACCGATAGAGGGAAAACATGCTTGCTTCAAAGACTACAAGGATTACACAACCTACTCCAGCATAGCAAACGTTCGCAGGCCAAAGTCTTGCGTAAGGAGTTCGGATAAGTTCTACTAATAGCTGACAGAGACACGAACAGATCGAGAGAGCCATTTCAGAGACGGCGCGCCTTTTCTTGTTTTTTGAAATGTACTCGGTTTGCAGCCAAATGAAGATGATACAATCAAAGAATGAGATTTCGATCGGAAAACTTCATACTCCAGAATACCCAAGAATAAACAAAGAGAATGATATAGCCCCAAGCAGTGTTGAGGTATGTTTCTCCACCAGCATGCTACAGTATCCTTTTCTTCTCGTTACTTTCTTGTTTGCCGCCCTGTCCTACCAACAACAACAAATCCGACCGACATACTCTCTTCCAGTCTAGCTAGTACTAAACTCGTCGAGTGTTAATGTATCTCTTGCATTTCGTCGTTGTCGTGGACAAAACGAAGAGATCTCTTGTAGCTCATCAGTTCTTTTTGCCCATCCCGTGGGTACATATCATGAGGTGTGTCCCCACATGTAACCATAACATTTAGCAATGTCACTTTTTTCTTATTCCCTCGTGGAAACGATCATATTCTTATTGAAATAGTGAATGTTGTTGCTCTCTTGAAGTCGTCGTCATGCTCGTGCATTTTGCATACACAGCTTGTTCTGCTGCATTCTTGTCTATTATGTGGCGACATCTGCATTTTTCAAGAACCAGCAGGCGATTGGAAAACATGCCTTTTTGCCAGCTAGTCTTTCAAGCATAAGAGAGATTCCCTATTGTATCATCGTCATCGATGAAATTCAAAAAAGACGACAAGATCTGCTGATGACGAGCGAGAGAACGCATCAGAGAGACGATGACGATGAGGTAGGAATGGGACATTTCGGATTCACTCGACTAAATCGTGGTCTAATCCTTCAAAAAATCGGATTCACTCGACTACACCTTGTCGAGCCAGCTGGCAAATGAAATCCTCACAGAAATATCCAACTACATCTTGGGATTTGCCAGGGTTTCACCTGGCAAAAACGCAAAATTGTGCTTAGAATAGTTGATCCTCGACCCTGGCAAATACCTAAGATATACTCTTTTGGATTGAAAACGCTCTTTTCTTCCCATTTACCCACTACTTGAGTCTGAACGCTTCCATTGACATAGAGAGAAATTCATTATTTTCATTTTAGCCAATATGTAGTTGCCAAATATAAACTGGTCACAAGATTATCACAAAAGAAATGTCGGTGCTTTAGAAGGCGAACGCAGAAGCAATAGAGGCAATCATGGCAATGGAAGCGCCGAAAACTGATGCAGCCGAATCTTCACCGTCACCAGAAGGAGCCGGAGCGGGGCAAGGAGAGAAATTGTCTGCAGTAAGGACTCCCTCGATTCCGTGGAAGAGTCCTTCGGTGCCATTGAGATCAGCATGGGCAACATGAAAATCGTTGATGTGGACCATGCCCTCATGCAAAGATCTGTGATCGTGGTCACCATGATCTTCATCTTCCACGAACTCAGCCTTGATCTTGTTGCCGTTAACAGCTTCAAGGACGACACAACCTGCATCATGGACATCTTTAGCAGTGTACTCTCCTGCAACAACGTGCCCAGTAAGAATATTCAGGAGTGCTGTCTGATTCATGTCGGTAGTGTTGACAGCAGCAAATGCGTCATCAGTGGGTCCAAAGATGGCTTGTGACAACAGAGTGAGAAGGAGGTGAGATTATTGTCTAAAGGGAAAAGCAATACAATTGAGGTCTCTTACTACCACTTACTGACTTTGCTATTGAGTGTGCCGAGCAATGCCGTGGCATTAGTTTGTTCAACCAAATCAACAAGCTTTGTGTAGTTTCCATTTGCGCCAACTACTTCGAAGAGACTTTCTCCGACGACGCTTCCCAAAATGGAAGCAAGGATGGCAAGGCTGAACTTCATGATAGATTTGCTGTTGATGGTGGTCGACTGGATTCATGTATTTGTGTGAGCTATGCGATGCGAAACTGGCAAACGAAAAAAAGATTCGATGGATGGTTCTTGAAGCGTCTGATACACCCGAAGCCATCCTACATGCTACTACACTACTGATGCTGTGCGTATCTAAAACATATATATATACATATTGAACGTTGGCAGGAAAGACTGACGTTGGCGGACTATTGAAGAGGTAAGAAAAATCGAACGACAAGACCTACATGGCACCAAAGGCGGGAAAGCATGACGTTGGCGGACTCCTCCCATGTGAAAATTTCGAACGACAAATCTGTATACAGAAGTACTATGTATTCCGAGGGGAATGAACGTGTCAACGACATGATGTCGCGTTCGCCTTGCCTTATGGGGTAGAAAGATACTGCTCCAATCACTATATACAAGAAAAATCACATCGACAGCAGAAAAAGAGAGTAATTTTTGATATTTTCATTCTGCTTGGCCGCTTGTCACCACTCAACACGAAGATACGATTCGTGCAGTTATTTTCTGCGGTGTGCAAGGTTTCTTTCGAACAATCCCGACGCAGCCCGCAAGACAGACGACAGCCACCACAGATTGAAAATAGAAAAAGATTTCGATTGTTCGGAAGGCTCAGAAAGTCGAATCCACGC
>JAAMXS010001600.1:0-22816 GCA_019693525.1 Cylindrotheca fusiformis | reverse complement strand
CGCTGTGCATGATCCTCAGAGCTGCGGGGACCACGGGATTGCCTGTTTGAAACAATTCATGCTTGTCGAGTTGAAGAAACACAGCCCTGTGGTCAGATGTGGAAACTTCCTGGAATTGATTGAGGCCTGATTCCCTCAAGAGTGGGAGGAGTGTCGCCGAGATGAGACCGTAGTCTAGTCGTCTGCTGCCTCGATTGTAGGTCGGCGTGTTGTAGCAGGTGGGGTGCCGGGCCGTAACTGCATCCACAAGTTGAAAGGACGCGCAAATTGACGCCATCAATGTCATGTCCATTCCTACTGTTTCGTTGAAGTCACCGAGAAGGATGAAATCAGTCTGTGGTTTCCGCCGTTGTCGCAGCTCGGCCGAAAGATCATCAATGAGTTGTTGGCGTGGTTTGGGATCAGTATGGTCAGCCATTTTCAGAATCTCCCACTGCTGATCGTAGTAGGTCCTGGTTCCCGAAAAACCGTCTGGTTGATCGACGCTTTGGTAGATGCTGTAAATGTGGATCAGCCTGTGATCCTTCCCTGTGAGAGTTGCCGAGCACCACCGGCCATATGGATCGGCCTTGGTCTCTACCACTCTGTGTGTGGACGGCCCTACAATCGCTAGCATAACACCGCCAGGTTTGTAGGCTGAATCTGTTCGAATGGGGGTACATGCTGTGACCAGTTTCACCATCCCGAATTCTTGCTGTAGTATTTCTTTGAGTTTGTCACGGTGTCGGAATTCGCCTGTGTTCAAATTCGTCTCTTGGAGAGCCAGAACATCTAGATCGTATTGAGCCAGTTCGTGACATAGGCTACGGAACTCCATTTTGTCCATGTCAGTGCCGACGCCGTTGATGTTGTTTGACCAAATTGTGAGTCGGTCGTTCGATCCTTGTTGGTTCTGGCGGAATGGATCGCCCGCTGATTTGTTGGGGGTTTCATACACGGTTTGTTGCCTTAGGTTGTGTGTTCTCGTTTCGTTGTTGTTGCGCTGGTTTGGTTGTGGGGGTATGCCGGGGTTTATTTGTTGCCGTTGTTGGAAAAACTGTTGAATGTTCTGTTGCGCGAGTCTGAAACTGTTGCGTTGTCGGGGTTGTTGTAGATCGGGTTGGGGAAGCCTTTGTTGTTGTCGTTGATGTGTTTGTTGTTCGTGATTGCTGGGTCTTGCGGGAGTCGGGGATTCCCGTGACTCCTGGTGGTTGTGGGACTGGGAAGCGACGCTTTCCGGGGATGAGGGTTGATGGAGGGGAATGTCGGGGGGGATGGGTGCTGAGTGATGCTGGGAACTCGGGGATGTGGATGCAGTGGAAATGGGGGAATGGGGGTGAAATGATGGAGTGGATGCACTCGATGCTATGGAAGAATTAGTCGAGCTGCTATTGGACGTGCTAGAATGATCCGAGTTGCCAGGGTGTGTTGGTGGGTTAGGGGTGCCAGGCCGAGTTCTCCCCCTCGGCTGGGTGTGTTGCCATCTCTGTTCCATCCTCCGACATGTCATCCATTGGGATATCGCCGTTCTGACCAGTGCTCATAGTGTCTCCGTGGGATTGCTCCGCCTCGTGGTCCTCGTGTGTTGACTCGTTCGCAGTTTCATAACCCATGTCGTCACCTGGGGTAGTCGTTGAGTCTGCCGTGTCGTCCGGGTATGTGCGCTTCTTGCGATTCGTTGTCCCATGGCGTTCATCGAATGCTGCTTCCAGAGTGAGTAGTCGGTCATTGAGGATCTGGTAGCTTTCGGCCATCATGCTATGGCTCTGTGCTAACTGGTCCATATCGTCGCTCACTCCATTCATACGCTCCACCACCGCTTCTACTCCTCGGTGTAGGCGGCCTTGCTTCCTGCTCAACGAGTTGAGTCCCTCCTGCAAACCTGCCGTCGTTTGTTTGGAATCCTCCATAAACTTGATGAGAAGTGTCTTGAGTGATGGGTCGACGTCGTTTTCCGAGTCCCGGGACGGCTCCATGTGTGTGTCAGATCCGTCTTGTGGGCTGGGTGCTATGGTTGCTGGTTTCTCCGAAGGAGTGGCCTTGATTGCTTCCTTAATCTCTGCCAGTTCCGTGTTGATCTTGTGAGTGAGATAGCCCGACACTTCATCAAATCCAGATTGCAACAAACGTTGGATGTACTCTGATGGCTGCTCCTGATCCTCTTGGCTCGCCACCATTGATTTCGCCATCTGCGAATTCTTGGCTTCTGATGGTCCCTTAGTGTAACCGTAGTAGCTTGCCTTTTGTGCGTAGGTCTGGGCTCGCCCCTGGCTCTCCTGAACGGATGGGAAGTGCAACAAATTCGGGATATCGGCCTGTTGGGGATTATCCGAGTATTCTCGATGGGAGCTAATGCCTGTTCCCGGTGTGAGGACTGATGCCTCTTCCGCCGTGGTTGGTGGTTTGATCCATTGAGAGTACTTATCATCATCTTCCGTCGGTTGTCGGGCAGCTTTCATCCTCGTCACGTTCGGGAAATATTTGAATCCTGTTCCTTCCTTAACATCAACGGGGAGTTGATCAATAACCTTGTCCACATGGGCCCGCACCTCTTCCAAATGTGCCTTGGTAGTCTCGATGTTCCACTTTCCCAGTGTCGCTAAGGAGCCCGCGGGATCGATCCGGTGAACATGGGGGTGGCTCATCAAGATCGTATGGACTGGTAGTGTTTGCTCTCTGCCGGAGACGGGATCCGTGGTCGTGACGCTTCGAAACATTCTTTCTCTGCACAGCCCAGCAACACTGATGGCTCCATAGTTATGAAGGTACATCTGCTGTTGCTTGATCAACTTGGTATAGACTTCTGAGGACGTGTATTGGAGCCGGGCTGGAACGAACCTGATGTTGTGTTCCACCTGGGTTGTACTCTCCCCTGGTTTGAATACCGTCTCGAGTAAGCTGGAAAAGGCCTTGATAGTTTTCGCAGGGGACATCACGAGAAATGCACTTGCAGCTGCTGCTTCGCGTCCGAAGACATCTTTTCCTTTTGCCACCTTCGCATTGACAAAGAAGTCCGGGATTACATCCGTTCCTTCCTTGTCCGACTGGAATCGCTCCTTCCATTGGGCTATGACCTCAACCGGTTGTTCCATCCACCACTGGAAGATGACGTTGCGGAGCCTTGCTTTCTGTTCCTGTGGGCTATGGTATCGGGCATTTGCGCCTAGGATGAAGCCCGCGGCTCCCACATCAATTTTCTCAGCCGGAAACGGATGTGGGTGAAGGTACAAATTGTGACGCTTCAGCACCTTGAAGCAGCCTGATTTCAACGTGCCGAATATCTTCGTCGACTCGAATGTAGCGACAAGCATCAGATGCTGGTGCGTTCCTTTGTCGATCACTTGGAGGTTGAATCGCTGGGTGAATTCCGCATATGTTTCTGGGATGCCATCCATTGAAAACATGTTACCATCCTTGTCCCCCATCCTGAAGTCCGGGTCTGCGTTGGACTTGATGCTCTCATACATCTCTTGGATGAACTTGCTGGTTTCGATACGGTTTTTCACTTTGTTTGCGAATCTACCCTCAACCCTGACCAGCCCTTTCCATAGCGACGCATTGTTGCTCCTGTCGGTTGCTGCCATCGGTGTTGTTGCCTTGTTTGTCTTGGCCATGGTCGACGAGGAATCGGGGGTCATCAGCTGCTGCTGCTGCGTTGCTTTTGTACCAGGGTTTACTGTTTTGCTTTGTTTACTTTGAACTACTGTTTCTACGTACGCAATTCGTTTTTCCATATCTGGAAACTAGGCTAGAGGTTACAATATAGAAAGAGAGAAAGAAAAAATGAAAGAAAAAAAATATTATCTCCGAGGTACCTCTCTCGTACACCCTTTTGTAGATCAACAGCAACCACCTTCAATCGCAGTTATATTGCTCAAGGTTGGCCTAATAACAATCATGGTTACGTTCGGGGGTGTGGGCGTTGAAGCTCGACCACCATAGTTATATTTTGCCTGCAGACTCTAGATTTCTTGCCAGCCGACTTGCTTGGCCGATTGAAATCATGTCATTGGTTCGACTAGTAAGATCTCTTTTTGCCTCAGATTAAAAAATGGACAGAATAGCTCTCGTCCTCCTCGAATGATGACACAAAAACATCACACAAGTATCACACAACTCGAACAAATGATGCAATCCTTGCAACAAACAAGGTAAGTCTGCTCCTCTCCATTCAATAGTATATCCCACACTTGTACTATGCTTCAAGTGCAGCACTGTTGTTGCTGTTGTTCTTGTGGCGTCATTCAACAGTTTGCTGAGTTTCTTCTGTATTCGTTTCTTCTCTCTCATGTAATACTATTCATTTCTTCCATACAATTCAGCAGGCAGCATTCAAGCACGAAAAACCATCATCAACAGAATAACAGCTTTTGCCCTGCTAATAGTGTCGAGACGATGAATGCAAAGGACCGCGAAGCACACAAGGTTGCCCAGGTTCGCGAGACCGTCAGCGAAGCACTGAAAGCCGCCGAAACTATAATGAAGAACAGGTCGCAGAGGTCGAAAGGTCAATTGGGCAAGTATATTTCAAAGCTTCTGTCAGAGACCCTGATCGTTCCGCCCACTTCTCCCGAAGAACGAGAACAACAAGAACGCTACAAGAACAAACGTCTTATGTTTGGCCTGAGAATGTCGCCACTAGCATTTATGTGGCAACCTGTAACAACAGGAATAGAAGCACTCAGGGAAAGGATTTGGACACCACCACCGCAGCAGAAGCACCAGGATCCATGGCATGACTTTGTTTTGGATTGCAGCAGCGGATCACTCGTTGGGCAGTACACCGATGACATGATAAAATGAGAAGAAACAGGAACCAAAAATACTAGCTTGGATAATTGGTATTGTTCTCCAATTGCACAGCCAGCTACGGGGAGCCATGATACTGGTAGTTGTAGTGTACTTCTACTATTTCTAAAACAAATGGAACAAACTTTCAACAACTTTCAACATACTATTGTGGAATCTCACTCTTACCGATCTGCAACCGCAACTGTGTCATGTCCAACGAAAACGAAGCAACTTTGCAGTTTATCATTTGCTTCCCGGTGCACCATCACATGAATCATTGAACTTTTCTTCCTGCAAAAATAGTGGGCCGACTAGTTTGACCAAGAGATTCGATCACAAATTTTTATGTGTCTTTGGTCCGACTAGTTTGACCACCTCCCGACAACAAATTATGGCTTATTTGTTTTGTGGAGACACAAGTAGACGACATTGTCTCTATGTTGACATTGTCAGATAGGATGCAATGATAGGAAGGGATAGAGTGCAATGTTGAATTTATCTCGTGCTCCTACTGCTGCTGGCAAAAAGTCATCAACGGTTGCTCCTAATTTGAAATCGTCCACGAAAGAAGCTTCATCATCCATACCACGCAAACGGAAAGGACGACGACGACGATACGAAAGTGGTCGAACAATAGCCAATCTTCCAATTCCTTCCTTTGATCATGAATCTTCTTCTGAATTGAAACGAATGGAACGAGAGTTTCTTGGTGAAGAATACTCTGATGATGATGATAAAGGAAAGGTTGCGGTAGATTTGATGGCAACCGATGCATCTGATAAGACTACTACTTATACTACATCTACCAAAGCACCCATTCCGAATTTTCTAAACCTCCATGGAGATGATGATATGGATGATGATTACGATGAAGATATTCTGACGCTTCCCATATTCCAACCCAAAAAGAAGCCTTCCTCACCTCTAATGGTTGACCACAAGAAGGACAATAATAGCCCAAAATTGCCGCCATCATCAGCTTTGGAGGAGACGAATCCTGGTCCAGCCACTACCCACGACACGATCGAAACGGCCGAGAAATTATCAATGCCAACAACTACAGCGCCTGTGGAAAAGGCCGTCACTGCCACAATTCAGGCGTCTGCTCCTGCTGCTGCTACGAACCCTCGTCCCGAAGAAAACACTAGCACTACTACACTACCAGCAACGACCAGGACGACTTGCCAAAGGACACTTGCTGTTCCATCGAAAAGGAACGATCAAACAGAACAAAAAGATCCAGAATGGAAGGAAGACTTTCTTCATTCAATAGTGGATAGACTATATTCGATACAGTCGGACGAAGAGAAGGAAAATGTCACCATTAAAGCGTTCTATAAATCCGTCCAACAATCGCTCGGAAGAATGGCAAAACTCGACAAGTTACAGAAACGAATCATTCGAGAACGATTGAGTGATTTGATCAATGGACGCGTCCTCCTGAAAAGTCATCCCATTGTACAAAAACAGCCATCCAAGAACGACCACCATCCCCCCACAGCTAGGACCGGAGTCTTGGCAACACCTGCTATCAATACAGCAAAGCCAGCAGAAAAAACAACATTCAATACCCGTTGTTGTACCAGTACGGAACCTTACCCTGCTTCCGTTCCACTACGGACTACTACAGGTCAAGACGAGACACTCACACTGATCAGGACGACAGAAAAACAAACGGCACCTGAGCCAGAAGGAAGTGCTGCTGGACAAAGAGTGAAGGATTCTCGAAAGGCGACCGAATCAGTGCCAGCTGCATCACCTTCCGCCACAAACACGGAACAAAATCAATCCAAGCCAAATCCAAAGAAACGTACTGGGAGAGCAACGCTTGCCACGGCTCAGACTACCAAATCAGTACCAGCAGCTAAAGCAGCAACCACAGACACAGAAGGAAAGGAATCCAAGACGATTCCAAAGAAACTTCCTGGGAAAGCAGCAGCAACGCCAGAGACGGCTATCATGATGACCGAGTCGGTTCCAACAAAAGTAAAAGCCACTGACACACAAGAAAAGGAATCCAAGGCAAATCCAAAGAAACGTACTCAACGAGCAGCACCATCAGTGACGGTCACAGAATTGGCTCCAACAGTAGCAACTGCGGCCACGGACTCGGAAGAAAAGGAACCCAAGCCTCCCTCGAAGAAACGTACCAGACGAGCAACACCAGCCAGGACCGAATCGGCACGAACAGTAGCAGTCGCTGCCACGGACTCGGAAGAAAAGGAATCCAAGCCTCCCCCGAAGAAACGTACCAGACGAGCAACACCAGCAACGTTGCAGATGACCGAATCGACATCAACCACAGAAGCTGCCACATCAAACAAAGAAGAAAAGGAATCCAAGCCAAATCCGAAGAAACAACGTGCCAGACGGGCAACGGCTACGAATGGTCATGTGACCGAATCGGCACCCATAGTAGTACCATCACCAATCGTTGACACAGAAGAACAGGAATCCATGCCAAATTCGAAAAAGCGCACTGGACGAGCACCTGCAAAGACAGCAGCACCTAGAAAGCGGGGTTACAAGAAAGGAACTTGTGCCCTTTGTACCACATGTCCGTGCCAGAAACCAAGGGGTGGCGACGACGAGACGACTACATTATCCGATAGTCATTGGAAGGCAACTTTCTCTCGTTCCGATGTGGCAATGGAAAAGGCACTCATTCGGAGACTTCAAAAAATGGAAAAATCGGCCGAGAATCTGGAAGGACAAACCGATTTGGTACGGCGCAAGCTAAAAAAGCATCGGAGGCAAGTGCAACGGATGAAAATGAAGAAACTTCCTCAAGTCGTTGCAGATAATACATGCTTTCTCCCGGACGCTCATGAATTCGATGACCTGGGAAGCAACAAAGTTGCAGACGAATCTGTTCAAAAGGCCCAGCATCGAGTATTTCCAGCCATTCCAGCAGGTAAGCTTGCGTTCAATTCTGTTCGTGTCGTACGATTTCTTGCTTGTCAACTCACACGGGGAAAACAAACATCATCAGGAGGCCAGCAAACGTTGACGCAACTTGGCTTTCCTTCGACCAAATCCGTGGATGGTACCAAGCATGTAGATTCTGGAGAAAGTAGTAGCCCAGTGCAAGCAGACACAGAGGCAATAGAACCAGCAGAAGATACGTCAATGGTAGTGGTCGAAGATATTTCAGAAGAGGTCAATAGTGAGGATGACGACCAGATCAGCGTTGAAGCAGCAGATGAGGCGCAGCTGCCTCTGCCAGACGTTGTAGACCAAGTTGAGCGCTTTCGTTGGAGAAATGGAACAAAGTCACAGGAAGGAAGCATGCTTCATTCACAGAGTGTCTGGGGTGTGCTTGTACCCATCCAAGAAGAAGGGGAGGAGGAAGATGATGAACGTAGTATGCTTGATCTCTCATCACAACCTGTTATGTGTTCCAAATGTCCATGGGATCGACTCTTCACGGAGACAACGAGCACTGGGGACGAAGACGACGTTGATGAAAGTGGAATCGACCAGCTGTTGAATCTTCTCGAAAGACCTCCTCCAGCAGTCAGCAGCCAGATGATGATTGTTCCATCCACGAGCAGCAACATTGTGGACCCTCCACACAACCATGACGACTGCGTCGATCCTGTCCTCCCTTCCATGCTATCCCAAGGTGGCAGGGAGGCCGTTAATCAAGTTTGCTCCACAGTTGACACCGATATGGAAAGGCTAGCTGCAATCAATCGAGTTTGTCCCCAGTGGAAGGAAAATGTTGCCTATGCCTTTGTTCAAACGGATCCAGAACAGATCCAAGACGCATTGGACAATGTACGAAAATCTCGGTTGAAAATGTTGGAAACAAAACGAAAGATTTTGGAAGCATGGGATAGGCATCAGATTGCCTTGGATGTTATGGAAACTAGTTTGGAATCATCCCTTTGTCGTTCGAAGTCGAAAGGTGGCCCGCTGACAAAGTAGCAAACAAACAAAATTGAAAATGTTGGACGATAAATTTCTTCTTCTTTTCTGAGCAGATTTTGATAAGCAATCAACAGAATAACTCTACTACCAGTTCTACTACTACAACTACCAGGAGATTGTCCATTGTCTCCCTTATGATACGATAGTAGTAGTATTCAAACATCCTTTTGATTCGAATTATTGTCGTTTGTTGTTTCTCATGCCTGCCTGCATAGCGATGTTTCATTCTTTCATAAGAGTATCAAGTACAGGCTGGGAGATGGGTGCAATAGCCCGGACTCATTGGCAGCGTAGCCTCAAGGTCTCAGGTTTTCACAAGCCGATGGTACCTTAAACTGAAGAACACTTTGACTCGCTTGATCCGAAGTCAACCTTTCCAACTCTTGCCCAAGAACTCAACCAACTATCCATACACTAAAATGACTGTACCACCAGCTTCGTTTCCCAGATAGTATGCCGAGGGACACTTATGTGCTTTTTCAACCCTCAAAGCTCGATAAGCAATCGAACTAGAATGACTGTTGTACCACCAGTTGTGGTGTGCAGACACTTCTGAGCTCCTTCAATCGCTCAGCACTGTCCTAATTCGGTAGATACTTAGAGAACACGCGACATCGATGTTGAATAGATACTTAGAGAACACGCGACATCGATGTTGAATCCGAACTCAAGTCATTTCAAAAATAACATTTACATGAGAAAATGCTTAGAAGTGTGCCTTGATTACATAAGCCAGCTAGATTGACATTAGGGCAGTCAGCACTATCATGGAATTGGTGGAGCGTTTGAGTTACAAAGAGGGAACACAACCAGGACCAAAAAACACACACATCCAGTAGATACATACCAGAGAACAAGCAGAGACATGGAAATGCCTTGGTTACATAAGGCAGCTAGACTGAAATTAGCGCAGTCAAGGAGCAGAATCGGACCAAGAGATTTGGGTAGAAATTACAGAACTTCGATCACGACTACGGTTGAGGTGGAAGGCACGCATTGCATTTTGTTTTGGTCGCGTATCTTTATTCGAAACGATCATGTCTAAGGCCTCCACCAACCAAACTGGTACCACCACGTGCTGTTTCTGCTAGACCAGTGCGTTTCTAAAAACTCCTTGATCATGAAAGACAACACTTCTGTTCCCTTTAGGTGGTGTATCCGTTTCAATTCTTAATCCTTTGCTAGCACCGCACCACCATCATAATATAGGTTTTAAAACAAAAACCATGTCCAAATCATCTTCTACTCACCCAAACGGCTGGAGTTCTGGTGACAGCAGCAATGGCATGTCCCAACATGAATCCTCTCACGGAGGAGATACTCCAGAACCAGCAGTTTATGTAGCACCCGATGTTGCCAAACGAGAAGAAAAACATGTGATCCGATCGAAGTTCCTTGCTTTCTTCGTGTTGTTGCTTGCTGCCAGCGGTGCGGCTACAGCTACATACGTCCTGATGAAAGAGGAACAACATGACGATTTCGCAACTTCGGTGCGTTGCCAAGAAGACTGCCAAAAACCAATATTTTTATGTATCCTCACATTATGATCGTTTGTTTTGGCAAATTCAGTTTGCAGGTCTTGCATCAGAAGTTTCGACTGTCTCGCGACAGAAGATTGATCAATGGCTCGTTGCTTTGGATACCTACTCTACGTTCATAGCTTCAGAAGCAGAAGCAGATGTCAACTCGAGCTGGCCATTTGTTCTTATCCCCGACTTTTCAAAGAAATCGGAGAAGATTTTGGAGCTGTTGGGACTTGTCAAGAGGCCTTTGTTGGTCTTGTCTGCACTTGTCCGCGAAGACCTGAAGGATGACTACGAGTCGTTTGTTTTGGAATCGGCACCTACGTGGTATAAGAGTTCGCTTGATAACGAAGGAAACAAGTTTACTGTTGATGAACTCATGAACGTTACCGTTCCATTCGTGCACGGTTACAACTACAATGCGACCACTAAGGTCTGGACACCCATTCCTACTACAACTCGTGGTTCGGTATTGCCAATATTGCACAGGCATCCAATTGAACCTTCAAATACAGGCCTGGTTACGACATCGCTCGACATGCACGCCCTGCCAGAAATTTCCGAGCTTTTTCAGGCCTCACTTGTGTCTCTGCATCCATCACTCGGTTTCACGCAGTCTGTGGAAACCTCAGAAGGACCGAACTTTGGCCAGGCTGTCGTCGATAGTCAAATTGTGCAACCTGTTATCGCGAATGGAGAAGTTGTCGGTATGATATGGTTAAGACTACCCTGGCGCGAATTCTTTGACAATCTGAATGTTGACGGTCTCGTTGATATGATTGCGGTCCTCCGTAGCAGCTGCAAACTTAATTTCGGGAAATACGATCTCCGGGACATTGATCCTGGGGAAGCAGATGACTTTGCAAATGCCCTTTCGTTTTCGATCCGTGCCTCGGGCGCTGTGTTCTTGGGTCTGATTGATGCACACGATGCACAGTATGATGAGCATGTGATATCTCGGCCGTTTTGGGAAAGTGGTGTTTCCGAAGAACAATTTCCAGAAGGAGGTTGTGTCCCAAAATTGACGCTCGATCTTTATCCAACAAAAGAACTGGAGGAAACTTTCTACACAGTCAAACCAACCAGTTACACGAGTGTTGTCCTTGCAATCTTTGTGTTCACCAGCCTTGTGTTCCTCCTCTACGATTATTTCGTTGGCAGACGCCAAAGAAAATTCATGGACAGAATTGTCAAGCAGGATCAGATAGTATCGAATGTCTTTCCTACTGCGATCCGAGATCGATTGTATGAGAATGGCCATAAAGGATCCGACGAAGATGGCTTTCTTGATCCTCTGGGTGGTAGCGGAGGAGCGCCGCTGGCTGATCTTTTCCCAGAGACCACCATTGTGTTTGCAGACATTGCTGGTTTCACCGCTTGGGCGTCAGCACGTGAACCGGCTCAAGTATTCATCTTGCTTGAGACCATCTATGGAGGCTTTGATAGGCATGCCTACCGGCATGGGGTTTTCAAGGTGGAGACAGTCGGCGACTGTTACGTGGCCGTGGCAGGTTTACCTGAACCAGATAAGGACCATGCTGTGGCCGTCTGCAGATTCGCTCGTGACTGTATGAAAACAATGAAGGACACGACGCTGAAATTGGAAGTCTTGCTGGGTCCTGACACTTCTGATTTGGAGTTACGCGTCGGAATTCACAGGTAAAAGATTTCACTGTCTCTCCAAACTATAAACAAAATTCTGAATTCTCACGTTGCATGTCTTTCAATTCCCCCCCCTACCAAAGTGGCCAAGTGACAGCAGGTGTCCTCCGCGGGGAAAGGAGTCGGTTCCAGCTGTTTGGAGACACCATGAACACGGCAGCACGAATGGAAAGCACTTCTGGACGAAGCCGGGTTCAAGTTTCTCAGGTTACAGCCGACTTGTTAGTTGCATCCGGCCTATCAAAGTGGATAGTCCCAAGGGAGAGCAAGATATTTGTCAAGGGAAAAGGCGAGATGCAGACATACTGGTTGAACACGAAGGCGGCCAAGCGACCGAAATCATCCGAACAAACGAATGGCACGGAAATGACCTCGGATAGTGGCGACAGTGACAGTGTGAACGAAGTGAACTTCAACATTCTCGATGATGTTGGAACTATGACAAAGACAGAACGCCTTGTGGAGTGGAATGTCGAGGTACTGACTTCTCTTCTCCAACAGATTGTCGCCTCCAGAGGAGGAGTCGGAGACTCAAACAGCGCATCTCTAAAGGAAAAGGAAGCTATTATTGGAACAGGCGATACGGTGCTGGAAGAGTTCGTCTCCATCATTCCATTGAAGAGATTCGATGCAGGTGATCTCAGCAGGCGGCAAGAAGCGAGCTCCATCGATATCGGAGAAAAAGCCAAGACCCAGTTGAGAAACTATCTCGCCAACGTGGCATCCATGTACCAAGACAACCCCTTCCACAATTTTGAACACGCGAGTCATGTAACGGCGTCGGTGAAGAAGCTCCTCACTCGAATTGTCAATGTGGATGAGGGAAATGGTCTTACCACGTCAACGGACAACGTCAATCTTGTCGACCTGGCTGGACATTCCTACGGAATCACATCCGACCCTTTGACGCAGTTTTCGGTTGTTTTCTCTGCCATCATCCATGATATGGACCATCCCGGTGTCACCAACGCTCAGTTGGTGAAGGAGAAAACCCGGAGTGCCGAGATCTTCAAGAAGTCGGTAGCCGAGCAGAACAGTGTCGAGCTCGCTTGGGGCCTGCTGATGGGTGAAGAATATGAAGCACTCAGAGCATGCATCTACCATACAGAAGACGACCTCAGAAGATTCCGTCAGCTGGTGGTCAATACGGTCATGGCGACTGATATTGTCGACAAGGAACTGCAAGCACTCCGCAAGGCTCGATGGGAGACTGCTTTTACAGCAACACTGGTTCATGATGCCGACCTAACCAGCGAGGATCGCAAGGCGACAATCGTCATCGAGCACTTGATTCAGGCATCCGATGTAGCGCACACCATGCAGCATTGGCATATTTACAGGTCTTGGAACGAGAAGTTCTTCATGGAATGCTACGCTGCTTACAAGTCCGGCCGGGCCGATTCCGATCCAAGCGAGAGCTGGTACAAGGGAGAAATTGGCTTTTTCGACTTCTACGTGATTCCGTTGGCAAAGAAGTTGGAGAGCTGTGGCGTCTTTGGGGTTTCCTCGCACGAATATTTGAGCTACGCTCAGAGCAATCGTGACGAATGGGTTCGTGAGGGAGAAAGAATGGTCAAGGAGTACTTGGCAAAGTACAAAGAAATGGTCAAAGACCAGTAGTTGTCGCTTGCTCGCTCACTCAGTCCAATAGAAGTATATATAAAATACATGTCGCCACTTTTTTGTTTTCATCTGTTCGTCTTCATCTCTTGATTGTGATTGTGGCAATCAACTTCCAACGGTTCGAGAAATCGAAAAAGGGCGAAGTATAACCCATTCGAAATCTGGGAGTGGAGCAATCATTTGCAGCAAAGGTTCGGTAATCGACATTGGGTGGAGAGCATTCGCGTATTCTTTTTTTTTTGCCCATTTTCTTCTGGCTGTCATCAGAATAGTAGTATGATTATTTGCTGACCCAATACATATCTCCTCGTATATTTCACACATCCTCTCGCAACTTGGACGAAGATCCACCCGTTCCCTTGGGGGCGCAGATTTCTTGGACCGCCCGGACCCAGATTTGGAGCCGTCCTTGTCTTTGGAGGAACCAGATTTAGAGCCGCCCTTTTGCCAGATTTAAAGCATCTCCTATACCCTTGCTGGATAAACCAGATTTGGAGCCGCCTTCTTTCTCCCCTTGGATAAGCCAAGTTTCGCCATCAATCTTCAGAACTTTCTCTCCAACACCTATGAAAGATCCATCCTCATCGTTGATGGCTTTTTGCCAACAGGAGCGCGAGATAAATTCAACATTGCATTTACCCCTTGCTATATCATTGCATCCAATGTGACGATGTCGAAATAGGAAGAAAAGAGCAAGCTGCACCCAAAAAAAAACCAATGCTGACAACTGGGGGTCAAACTAGTCGGACCAAAGACACATAGACCATTGTTGCATGTTGCATATGTTCAAGAAACATTGTACTCGTAGCACTCCTCGCTCTCAGCTCCTTTGCCTTCGGTTGTATAGCCTGTGAGATTGGGTAACTGTCCTCTTCTATTTTTTGATCATACCAATATTTGGACGACGAAACCTCTGAAAAAATAAGAAACAAAATATCATTCTAAGAGCATCATTTGTAAATAGTAGTAGTAGTCGTATCTAATAGTTTTATATAAAAAGAAACAATCTATTCATTGTTGAAATCACAAATCCAACATTCCAACTACCGGTGTATCAAAAGAGGACACAAACTGTGCTGCCTACTCTTAATTAATCATCAATAGTCCTTTTCTTCATTTGTTTGCCATTTCCAAAAATTGGCTCATGCTTTCCTTCAAACAGGCTTCCATGACTGGATCCGTATCCTCATGGCCCGAATCAATAAACTGTGCCTTCAACAAATGATTTCGTTTGCTATATAGTTCCTTTTCCAATGCTCGTTCCAATCGTTTGGCGTTTTCAGGTGGACAAACTTCATCTCTCATACCTTGACATATCCAAATGGGTGTATGAGATAATCTTGGAACACGTTGTAACAAATTGGATGGTTCCTCCAATGATGCATGTAACCAAAGACGTGTTTCAAAGAATGCTACCGATTGTGCTTCTGGCATACGCAATGGATCAATGACATTTGGGTCCAATAAATTTTCCGGTGCTTCTTCCATCAAGTTATTTTCAAAGACGAACCAATTCCAAATAGCCTCCTCACTACCCTTTCGTATCATATTCTCATACACTCCCATGATACTGAGAGCATCGTCAGGGTCCAGATCCATCTTTCCACGTTGTGTTACATGATCATTGGCAAGTTTGTACAAAATATCAAATTCCTTGAGTCGTTTCTTATTGTGCAAGAATGCACTTCGAGAATACACGGAATGGACCTCATGGACGGTATCGAGATATATTCCTCGCAAAATCAATGCCAAACAACTTTCTGGAAAGAGCATGCCATAATCCAAGGCAATCGTTGATCCAAAGCTACCACCCCATACCATCCATTGATCAATTTGTAAATGATTTCGAATCTTTTCAAAATCATGTGATATCAAATGAATGGAAATATTCGAATAGAGTTCCATATTCTTCCAATCATCACGAACACTCGGCATGGATCGTCCGGTACCACGTTGATCGACTTCGACGACATAACAATCCTTGGCATCAAAGAATCGTCGATTACCGTTGTGATAATCCGCAACACCCTGTCCCGGTCCACCATGAACAAACAATACCGGGACGCCGGAATCGATATTTCCCCATACACGATACCAAACATGAACTCCCTCATCGACTTGTAAATAATGTTCTTGTGCTTCTTCAATGGGAATAATTCTACTACTCCTAGTAGTCGTACTACTGAACAATAGCAGCAACATTGCCACAAAGGCAAGGAGGATTCCAATCAACAAGGAACGACGACGATGAAGTTTGGAACAAGAACGGACAACCAATGACGAATGACCTCGTCCTCTTCGTGGTGGTTGATCATCCATGGATAAGTGACGCACAATCAAAGGACTGTTTTCTCCTCCATTGCTGCTGCTGCTGTTGCTGCTGTTCTTGTCGCTGTCGTCATCTTTCTCGTCGACAAGAACACCAGCCGAGACATTGGGCATTTGTGGGTCAGACATTGTACAGTTCCAAGAGCCACAAATAAAGAATAATAAAGAGAAAGCTTGAAGAGGGAATGTCAAGAAGAAGATACGATGCTGAAGATTCGAGGTGTCAAATCTCTTCTTTTACTTCCAATCTAAATCGATAGTATGATGGTAGACGATGAAGGTATGACTGATGCGATGACGTTTCGATTGATTGATTTTGATGAAGGGTATTGATTGGATGTGGCACGGTCTGGCACATGCCGATCGGCAGGTCATGATTTATTTCTCTCTCGCTTGACACGACGGTGTCGTTTGGTGTCAATAAGTGAAAAAAGAGACACAACCTACTTACGTTGTCTACGTCATCACCTGCGATCCTACTCCAATTTTGAAACTGCAACCAAACTGCGCAGTTTCGCGCGCGCAAAACAAGAGGAGTCACTTTTTTGGGGTCTTTACATAGGATTGTCAAAAACAGGGACTATATTAGCACATCAGACCAACCATGGCTGCACCACAGTCACCAGATCAGAGAGGCTTCACAAAACCATCATTAACGGAGCGTAGAGATTGATTCTACCTTGTGGCATAGATATATCTTCGCTTGCAAGTTCTCGTTGTGACTATGCAAAAAGATGATTGCATGCTGGGACGATGACTAGGCACATCCGGGAGAGTTCAGAGAGATTGATGAGGAGGTTGCTTCGTTGCTTCAAGAGGTGTCTACTATTACAACTACAAGAGGAACGAAACAAAGAGAACCCGACATATATGCCGATCGATACATTGACGCACCTGCGAGTGTATTCGTCCTTTTTTTGGGAGAGTTTTGCTTCCTTTGGAAGCCCTTGATGCAAGTGCAACAATAACAACAACTATTTGCAGAGAGACGTCAACGACAACGTTGACCGACCTCACAAGAAATTGAAGAATGCGATTGTTTCGACTAATTCCTGGAACTTGGAGTGTTTTTCAGTTCATTTTTTCTTGAAATGACAAAACTCTTGAGACTTTTTGTTTGGGTCCTGTTCTTTCTTTCTTCGTTTTCAAGCAAAACAGAATCCGAAGTTTTGTTGAGACGATAGTGTTTCCTTCCACCAGCAGGGGGGGCAACGACGATGACGGCTATAGTACATTTTGGACTCTCTCTATACTGGCTGATGTGGCAGAGTCATTGTTGTTGGTTCTGTGTTTTCCACGAGAACGGAAGTCCTTATCAAGAAATTTGCTTGCACAACTGTGAACGGATGGAAATCCTTTCGTTGGTGGAGCTATAGTCTATCCTTTTGGAAGGCAAGAATGACAAGGTTAGCTTTATGGAAAAGCATAGTACCGATCGAGAAAGCTATCAAAACATGGACATTTGAAGACTTGTATGAATCACAGCCACACCTACCGAGGCTTATAATCATCGTCTTCTGAAGAAGATATTTCCATTGCAAGCTTTTCTGTTGTCATCATGTGCATAACTTCTTTTTGGCCGATGACGGAGGTGCTACTACGAATCTCCCTGAATTTTGGATCGCCAATGCTGCATGCATTGGTACTATCGATCAATCGGCAAAATAGTGGATTTGGCATTTGACAAAATGTCGAACCTTGATTTCGATAGAGCATGCCGAGAGGGAACGAAAGATATATAAACAAATTTTCACCTGCGTTTTTCATTGGAGGATATGGCGATTTCCATCACTTTCAAAAAACGAGTGTTTTGATGGTGACAGATTTTTGGTAAACAATCGCGGTTTTATCGTATTGAGAGGACCTTATTCACAGCACAGTGAAGTTTATCGATTCGAAAAATCTCCGGTAAGCAAGCTGTGATGCCACTACCAGTCGTACTATTCCTCAGAAGACATAATGGTGCAACTTCGCAATCTGATGGATGAAAATCCATTAGCAGCAACAACGCAAGTGGACAAGTTTGGAAGGACTCCACTCCATTTTCTATCATTGTCACAAACTCCGAATCTGGATATGCTCCTAGCTAGCTATGATGAAAGGAGGCAACCTCAATCATATCTTTCTTTGTATCGACTCATTTGGGTTTCACTCCTAAGGAAATCTTTGTTCTAGTCGGATACGAACTCTGTTCCAGACGATACGAAGCTGTCGTACTATTCCCCGGAAGACACAATTATGGTGCAACTACGCAATCTGATGGATGAAAGTCCATTAGCAGCAACAACAACCCAAGTGGACAAGTTTGGAAGGACTCCACGCCATTTTCTATCATTGTCGCAAACTCCGAATCTGGATATGCTGCTAGCTAGCTATGATGAAAGGCGGCAACCCGGGGATCATATCTTTCTTTGTATCGACTCATTTGGGTTCACTCCTATGGACTATTTTTCTTGTTCTAATCGGATATCGAACTCTTGTTCCAGACGATACGAAGGCTGCTACAAGCGACAATTCGCCACGTTTGTATATAAGCCATTAAGGGTGAACTTCTGAAGAGAATGGTACCATTCGTAGCTTTTTTATTCTTGCTTTCTGTTGGTGTTGTTTTCCTTCTTCCTTCTTTTCATTGCAAGGATAGTAGTCCATATGCCATGGCGGCAGCACGGATTGGTGCACATTGAAGAAAGAATTCAGGAGATTCCAACACTGTGGCATGATCCTTGGAAAGGATTTCCCATATCGGAGCCAACATGGTCGCTCCGACTGTTTCATTGTTGTTGCTGTTTGAAATTGTATTGGTTGACAAAAGGAACAAGAATTTGCTGGAGATGAAATCCAGCAGACATTTCAAAATCTCGTCATGGTTGGGAAATTTCTGAAGCTGAGGCATCCAAAACTTGAGAATGTTTAATACCAATTGTTGTACCCATACCACCAATTGTTCCCTTGCAAAGTGTAACGCATGTTCCAATTGACCCTGGTCAATGCGGTTGCTACTACTATTTGTTGTTGTCGTCATAGCGGTGTTGTTGTTCTTGACAATTGGAATGGCCACACTGTCCAGGATTTGTTGGATGGACTTGAAAACCAACGTCTGAAAGTGTTGATATGCCTTGCTATTCACATCCAAATTGGGTACACTCTCTATCAGAAATGTTTGCAGTATGTCACATTGTTCAATAGAGGAGAGAAAGCATAATGTCGGTACTTCCTTTAGTAATTTCACCAAGAATGACAATTGGTTCTTTTCCACAACTCGTTGCAGTCCACCACCACCACCTTCGGTATCATCTTCTTCCTTTTCAACTTGTTCTAGTGCCCTCTTGATTTGTTGCATTGACGATGCAATGCCATCATCATCATTAGTAGTAGTAGTAGTTGTTGTTGTTGTCGTTGTTGGTGAGGGCAATGAGAATAGGGTCAACAGACGACGTGATCGACACATTTCCACTTGGACTAGAATGGCTGCCAAATCACCCAAACTAAGATTGGCATAACATTGTCGAAATTCTTCCGGATAGGAATCCTTCCAATCTTGCAAAAAGAATTGAATCAAATTTTCCAATGAGGTATAGTCATCATCCAAATCATTCACGGCCACCTGAAGCGCTTCCTGTAACACTTGATATCGTTCCATTGTGTCACTGATATTGTTGTTGTTGCTGTTGTTGCAAAACGACCAAAACGAGGAACAAGAGGTGGAATAAAAAGCATTCAAATCCTTGGATTCTCCTTGTTGTTCTTGCTGCTTTTGACGTTGCCATGATTCCATTCTACGACGGTACCGTTTTTCACGATCTCGTATATATTGCGATTGAACATCTCTTCCAAATTCATCCACCGTAACGGCAAATAACTTGTCATCATTGTCATCATTGGACAAGGTCGATGTTGTTGGTTGACGTCCAACAATTTGATCCAACATTCCAGCTTGTTTCAAGACGGATATTGCATCATCTTGACAATGGATCCATTCCTCTTCAATTCTTATCGTAGTCGTATTATTCGAATGTAATAATAGTTGTGATATGGCTTCCCATAAGGGATCAATTTTTTGTTTCAATTCTCTCAAGGCACCGACCCAAAGAGTAGCCTTATTTCGTAAAATTTGATAATCTTGACATGCCTTGCCCGTTTCTTGGACTGCGGTTAAATGACGAATCCGATCCGCTTGCGTCTGTTGCAAATCGGCCTGCCGTCTTTGTATGGCAAATGTTAAATCTTCATCTTGAATCTTTTTCAATTGATCCAATGTCGAATGCAATTGATGTTTCAATGTATCCAACGACAACATGGATGTTGTTGTTGTTGTTGATGATTTCGACGAATGAACTTGTTGTTGTCGTTGTTGTGGCAATGAGTTGGAAGTTTTTGTTGATATTCCAGCACGACGTGCAATTTGATCTTGCCAATCATCTTCCATTTCTTCTTCAACTATCATTTGCTCCAAAGGTGTAGTTGTAGCAGTTGTAGCTGTAGCAGTTGTTGCTGTAGCTGTAGTCATGTCGGGAAATTGGGACGGCAATAAGCCATTGAGAGGTTCCAACATTTCTTCTTCCATTGCTTCTCCATGTTGGTGAAGACGGGAACTATTGTTGTTGTTGAGGGAAATAAAGTCGGCCGCCGCGGGGATTGTCCTCCCTGTAGATGTCGATTCAGCAGTTGTTGTTGTTGCTTCTGTTGTTGTTGCTATTGGCGGATGATCCAACGTGACACTACTAGTAGCGGTGGAAGTAGTTGTCGTCGTCGTCATCTTTTCCTTGGGCAAAGTCTTTTGTTCGGCTTTTAATCGTTCCAATGCTTCCATTCCGTACAATGATGATGACGTCGTTGTTGTTGCAGTTGGTTCCTCTATCGTTTCTGTTATAATGGTAGAGGATGATGCAGCAGCAATACCACCACCAAAGCCAAGACCTTTGGTTCTCCGTTTCTTTTTCTTGACGTTTATTGGTGTATTGGCACTGCTGCTTGATGTTTCCTCTTGAAATGAAACATTCTCTTCTTCTTCTTCTGTTATCGCAGCCTCAAAGGAGAGAGCATCCAAACCTCCTTTTCTGGATTGCTTCTTGCTATTATTGCTTTTCGTTCGCTTCCTCTTCTTCTTCTTGTGCTTTTGTAAAAGAATTGTTTGGGTATGATTTATTTCGTCATCGTCGTCCTCCTCCTCTGCATTTTCATCATTGTTGTTGTTGTTGTTGTCATTGTCATTGTCCAATAATAATGGCGTTCGTTTTGTCGTCGAACGACGAAGGACTTGTTTACGTTCCTGTTTCTTCTTGATGGTCGTTTTGCGGAACATAATGGCTACTGTTGATGCTGCTGCTGTGCACACTACCTATGCTATTAGCAAAAAGAGAGAGAGAGATGATAGTAGAGCTTTTTTTGCTTCTTGATGATGACACCAAAGACAATGAGAGGATGCGAATAAGACGAGCAACATCTCGCATGTTTGCGGCGGCTATATAGAAAAGGATGAGAAATCGGAGTCGAAGAAGTCGTTCTGAGGTAGCTAGCTCAATCAAGCCTGTCCGTCCCACCGCCACATACTTTTTTCTTCCCTCTGACCATACTTTCTTTTCCGTTCGAATGACTACATAGAACAGTTTTCAAGACAATGCGTACTTTCTTGTTCGTGCAACATTCTCTCTGACGTATTACTTTTATTTTCTGTTCCTTCCTTTTTGATTTATATTCTACCTACAAAAACCAGCCAGAAATCGGAAACCACATCTTCTTCTTGTTGTTGTGTATAAGAATATCTTAAGGCGGGCAGCAGGTGGTTCTCGCACAAAGTGAAAAAAAGCAATATAGTTGAAGAGACCTCGGTGAGAGCAGAGAAACTAAAAGGCACATCAGTATGAACTTGACTACTACTACTACTAATGGAACCGACGTGGTTAACCAACAACAACAACAACAACAACAACAGAGAGAAGAAGGTCCCACCAAAAAGACCTCTGTCTGTGTAAGCTCATCAAAAAAGGGAAGGACGATGGTGTGCATCATTGCCACCATGCTTGTGACAATCCTTGGCGCAGTGTTTCTCGGCTTGTCTCTGGGGCAGCGGTCAGGGGCCGCACCAGGAGCAAGAGGAGGGCAGGACTCCAATGATGATTCTTCTTCTTCTTCTTCTTGCACAGTGATACACAGGGATTGGGTAAGAGGCAGTGGTGGTATGGAGGACCAGAATAGTAGCATCAAGGAAGAGGAGGAGCAGGAGGCTACTATCACAGCTGTACTGTCGGTGGAACAAGGCGGTTGTCTTGTGACAAGCGAAAAGGGGGTCAGTGTGACCCTCACTGCTGGAGATGATGTGTGTGTTGAGATGGTAAACACTGGCTGTGTTACTATTGTGGACAGTGTCATGGCCGATGATAGCAGCACATGTGAAGAAAGTCAGCTCCAGGATTTCGGGTGTCCCTCCAGCATTAATGAAACATTGCTCTGGCAGGATCTAGGGATGGTGTTGACATCGTGTTCGTGTGGTATTCCTGAGCTTCTGAGCAACAGCTCAGGGAGTAATACAGAACATGTTATTGTAGAGGCTAACAGGAGGGTGTTGGCACATGGGCCCAATGGCGACGGCTATGCACTATTTCCATTTTACAGTGTGGCAACTGTGCCGAACGTTTGGGACTTTACGCCCATCTGCAATGCGACAATTGTTAGCACAAGGATGCGGCAATGTGATCCAGACTATGACGATGAGGTTGTTAGGTGTGGGGAGGAAATGCGTGACCTGCTGGTAGGAGAGGATTACTGGAATTGGCCATGCTGGTTGAGTGGATTGTTTTTTGATTCGGAACCAGAACTAACGGGTCAAGACCTGTTCGATAAGGTCTGCGGGGATTGACGAAAATTTGGCAAAAAACAATCGGCATGAATTACCGCCCTCCAAATTGTATGTTTTCTTGTATTTTGACTCTCATTTGGGTTCTTCATTATTCTATATATAATGGATTATTTATATTATT
>JAAMXS010001586.1:0-13339 GCA_019693525.1 Cylindrotheca fusiformis | reverse complement strand
AAAGACTGAATGGCTCTTATAAACGGCTGGCGTTCTGCATATCCCAGAATCATGTATCGAAAATCAACTCAACCCAGAAGCAGAAAACAACATCAATATAAAGCATAATACAACGGGAAAGCGTAGAATACTATTGAATTCACTGAGAAATAGATGATGAAAGCGAAGTGGGAGTGTTGCTTTAAGATCCTGATTAGAAATATATGAGTATAGATGTTCACAAAGGAATCGTATCATTTGCCACAAGGCCACAACCTAGAAACTAATCAAAGTATATATGCGCCATAATACGTGTCGCATTCCAACCCAAGCGGAAAGGATAACCCACCAGGTTCAAAACGTATACCAGACCAATGGCGGCTATAGGGAAAAGGAATACTTCTGTCTGTGACAAGAAAGGCAATGCTCGATACCCAAGATGGGTAATGTACCAATACCACGCAAAAGCTGCAGCGTATAGTGTGTTGCTCACAATCATGGCAAGTAAAGATTCCCCAAGTACTAAGGGAAGTAGAAAGAATTGAATTCCGTCTAGAGAGAAAGCATAGTAAGCAGACATCTGTGCCAGCCTAACTCAAACCAAATTGAGAACTTACAAAGCAATACGAAGACAGGAAAGAAGGCGTTACAGTGAATGTCGAACGCGTATAGCCACTCCACAGATTGTCGAACATGACTGGACGACTTATGGTCAGTCAAGTGTCGGTTGGCGATTTCCCGCCCCAGCGTAGCAACCAGAAGTCCTGAGACTAACCAATGGAAGAAAACCGAATAAAAAACGAAAGAAACGCCGGCAGTCAGTTGCAGTCTGAAACTGACAGAGTACGCAATACTTGAAATGATCAGAAAGATCAGCTGCAAGGCCACAAATGCCGGATCGTCTCTGGCCCAATGATTCTTTGTCTGCTTTCGGTAATACGAAGTCTTGTAAACGATGTGTGGACGGGTTGACAATAATGTCTTCATTTGATCAAGTGCACTCTGAACATCCATCTGCCGAAAGTCTGTCAACCGAGAGAGATACTGAGAAGGCCGAGAATGCGATGCACTAGAGCTGGCGGCTGCCGTCTTACGAGCGATTGCGATGGGGTCTGCACCAGAAGGAACGGTGAGGCGATGGCGAGCACTATCGGCCATGACTATCTTTCTATTATCAGATAGATATTGGTAGGATCGATTGTGGACCAATCAGTTTATGCAACAGAAATACTGGAACTGTATAGCGGCGGGAAGTGTTTTCGTTCTCTTGTCGAGACTCGTCGACCTATGAAGCCACCCCGCCGCTCCCAAGCTCGACCAGCCTTGATGCAACGCAGCTAGTACTCAGATCTACCTACACACTCGAGCCCAATTTAGAACACCTAGCTAATGACGCGCGCATGATCTGTGCTCTTTTTCTTGGCATTGGCTTGTTTTCCCTCTCACCATGTCAGCACCAACCAATCACTACCACAAAGAGTTCTCGGATTTAAATAGGTATCACAACTCTTCCGTCGCTTTTACAGAATATTTACCTTGAAATGCCTGTCACCGTTGTATTACCTGGCGATGATGTAACGGAAAACATAAGGCTTAACTCAAAAAGGGCACCAAAGATTGGAACTGGTCTGCGAGCAGAACATGGAAAAGTGTATGGGACAGCTGCCGGTCGTTTAGAGCAGCGATCGAACGCATACTTTATAAAGCAAAGCATCCGACGATATCGACCCAACGTTGAGGATCGTGTGATCGGAATCGTGGAAGACAGAGTTGCCAGCGATGGGGCTGGGGGAGATATATATCGAGTCAATATTAGGGGTTCGCACCCAGCCTTGCTCAGCAACCTGAGCTTTGAAGGGGCTACGAAGCGTAATAAGCCTAACTTTTCAACGGGAATGCTCATTTACGCAAGATTGGAGACATGTGCAAAGTCAATGGACCCGATCATATCCTGTCAACTAGGTCCCCATGATGTTGGAGTTTCCAGGAGAGACTGGATGACAAACGAGGCAATGTATGGAGAACTAAAGGGAGGCACTTGTTGCAATATTTCACTCGGCTTGGCTCGTGAGCTGTTGGATCCAAGCAATGTTGTGTTGGAGGAGCTTAGCAGGCATATAGCTTTTGAGGTATGCATCGGAGTAAATGGCTTGTTGTGGATACACAGCTCGCGACCTGAGTACTCCATATTGATTCAAAATGCAATCGTCAATTCCGAAGTTTTGACTGAAGCTCAAGTTAGAGGAATGGTAAATACATTGATGGAAACGGTAGCGGATCACATTGAGGAGGGCGAGGAGTAACAGAATCCTCAAGATAGTCCGATATGTTTGCCCTTATGCCTTTTGCAACTCAACTTCCGTAGTTTCACTTCTGGGTGCTAGGCTATTTCTACTATTTCTACTCTAGTTTCGACCACTATTGCCTTCTTGCCTTTCACTTGTATACATCTTGACAGTTCGAGTTGGCAAACTAATCTCTGGTCTGCTGTTAACAGTCATTGCCTATCTGGTTTCTCGGTCGGTGAACTGCTCTAGTCTGCCGACCTTAGGGAACTTTCTGATGAGGAGCTGGGGAACTCAAGCGACAAAATTCTGTAAGAGAAAGAATGAGTTTATCTGCAACTTACATTAAAGTCATAAACATCAAGTCCTTATCGTCTAAAAATGGTTAGGACTCTTTTGCAATCAGGCTCACCAATGCGTTGCCGTCGCGCGCGAAAGCGCGCAAGTTTACTTTGCCGTGGGCCAATTAACAAGGGCAACACCACAATGATGCCTTGTCACCGCTATTGGAAAAGAGGAGTTGCCGCTCACTGTTCAAAGATGAGTGTAAACGAAGTGAAAATTAAGACCTCTGCAGTTGCTTTCCAAGTCAGAGGAACAGGCCCTCCTTCTAGTCGGACGTTCGCCATCGGAAACGAGGATCACACCCTAGGAAATTGTCTGAGACATGTTCTCGTACAGAATGCAAAAGTAGGGTTTGCTGGTTATTCGGTTCCTCATCCTGCAGAACCAATTGTTCACATCAGAGTCCAGGCAAACGAGCCCACAACGGCTGTCGAAGCGCTTCGGGAGGCTTGTGACACCTTAAACAAACAATGCGAGATGGTGTTAGCAAAGTTAGAAGAAAGGCTTCCAGAAGTAAGAGAGGATAAGATACAAGTAGAGAAGAAGCTTTCAACAATGGCAGAGGAGGAACAAGCATATGATGAAATGGATGGTGATGAAGATGAATGAAGAATATAGTGTACATTTGGCTAACATTCATACTGCACCACTGTCTTATGATAAGCCCATTTTGGTTGGGAAATTGACCAAACCAATTGCAATTGCAATCCCTCCATGCCTTCGTTGGAAAAGCATGAATTTCTTGGAGGCCTAGTTGATTCGATTGTGAAGATGATCCATCGGTGGGAGAGGTTGTACAACTCTTGATACTAAACTCTAGTTGATTTCTTGTCTGCCTCCAATCTAAGGGCCTGTAGCTTTGAGAATGTCTCGTCGATAAAATCAAGGTACATCTTCATAGAAGTCATAGCAAAATGGGGGTGAGTTGTGTAGTAGCGAATGCACGTGATGCTGAGCCGCTTACCTTTTTGTCGAACGACCCACGAAAGAAGTTGCACCTGAGGACACGAAAGAAACCTGAGAAATCTCTCAGGCAGATCATACGGAGATCGAACATTAGATGTTACTTACGATAGGTTGACCTCCAGTAGGCAAATAGGTAGCTTTTCATCAGCACTCAATACAACGTCCCAACCAGCGAATGGAACATCAGGGCACATCTTGAAATGGCTGTCTTCCACCAACGTGAGAATGTTGGTGATATCTGGAACATAGTTCCCAGATACGCTAATATTACCATCAGGGTGATTCTGATAGTCATGACTCGATCGCCATGGACACCGCCCAGGCAGAATTTCGTGAAGACCAAGGCGATACCAATGGGCATTCGTTGTGCCACCTTTAATCAACCCTGTTTTCACGTCAACATCAAAAAGAATACTATCATGATCCGTTGCTGCGCCCTGTCGTCCAGCACGGAATACACAGCTAAGGGCCGAAACATCTTCGATCTTTGGCGAAGCGTTAATGTCGATCGATGACCTGCTTTGTGTGATGACTCGAAATGTTGAGAGTGGCGCATCCGGTGGCAACAGTGTCGATACCCAGTCACTGTTTGATATGGTTTCTTGGATAATCCAATCCCCGCCAGAGAAAGCATTTTTGTAGAAATGAATTCCCATGCCACCCTCTTCGTTACGATGTTTCACAACAATCCCTGGAGTTGTTAGAAAAGGGCTTATAGGCACATCTGTCCTAGACCCTTTTTCGAGGAAAACCCATTTGTTCTCCGTTTCATAACCCATTGGCATATCATTCAATAAGGAGTGCAACCCGACAACATTACAATTTAGCCGCCAGTAGGAAAACCAGTCGTCTGGGGTCTATATACAAAGGAAACAACAAAATGAGAAGAACACCTATTTGTAACATTCTAACGTGCAGTTCATTCGTACTCACCAGCAGGCGGGTTGAATATTCTTCACTGATACTTGTTTGAAATTTGGATTTGAACCACTTGTGGGCTGAGGCGACGAAACTGACTGCGGGAACAGCAGTCAGAAGGAACCCAAAGGCGACTATCTTGCTTCTCACGAATAGAGAAAGAGGCAGACCCGTTCCAGGAATGGCAACGTTGCGAAGATTATCGACCAGATCATCTCGGTACGAGCCCTTTCTATAGTGCGGTTTGTCATAGAGGTAGAAGTTTAAGGCTAAACTGAAAAGGTGGACTCGTGCATGCTGCTTGAAAAGTGTTTCGCTTGGGGAATCTGAAGGACTTGCTGCAAGCGACTTTATTGTTGACTTCTCTGAATTATATGGAGAGTGGCGTCCTCGACCGAAAATATAGTGGAACAATCCAGAATAGTAGGTTTGGGTGTGTTTAAGTATAGACAATGCTTGTCCCATGGTGATCTCTGTCTCCCTTTGCTACAGTATCGTTGCTAGAAGCAGGCAAATTGAAATGTGATTGCTGGCCTCGGCTAAAACACGAAATGCTTCCATGACGTACTTGCCACTACACTTCACTCTAAGTAGTCGACAAGGTTGGTCCATGTAGTCATTTATCAGCCCGTCTCTGTCTCTTGAAGTTTTTGACCATTTCATCCAGGGCTGTTTTCACTGTGTTGAAGAACTCAAAATAACATTGAACTCATTCATTCCTCATTCATAAACCAAGATCCAAGATCTGAAAGAGAAATATTCACCTATGTTCTTTGCCCGTGGCTACGTGTCGATTCTTTCAAATGCCCTTGTGATCGTCTTTGCCCTCGCCAGTTTTTCCATTGCATCGTCCAAGGCTTCCTTTGATGGGAAACGAAAAGTTGTGGTCGGAGTGGACGGCGGAACAGAAAGCATTCGGGCATGTTGCTTTGATGCAGAGACAGGTGCAGTAGTTGGAGAATCCTGCTCTGCTAGCTACAAAACCTATCATCCTAAACCTGGCTGGGCAGAGCAACAACCCTCAGATTGGTGGGCTGCCATGGGTCTAGCTGTAAACGGAGCCATGAACTCGATTTCGAATAAATTGGGTTCGGCGATCGAGATCTGCTGCATCTGCGTCGACACAACGTGCTGTTCTGTTGTTGCATTAGACGATGACAACGAACCCCTGAGGCCATGTCTCCTGTGGATGGATGCACGGTCTGCTCCCCAGAGTAGTGAAATTATGAACAAATGTAAGGGCAGTCCAGCACTCCAGGTGAGCTCGGGCGGAAATGGTCCTATCTCTGCAGAATGGATGATCCCAAAGGCATTGTGGTTATTCCAAAACGAGCCGGCTCGTTGGGCAAAAGCTCAGACTATATGCGAATACCAAGACTATATCAACTACAAGCTTACAGGAGAAATCTGTGCGAGTTCCTGCAATGCCGCCACCCGTTGGCATTGGGATGGAGAAGAGTGTATTCGAGAGAGCTCCGAGGAAAACCCGTATCCAGGTAGACCATGTGCTCTGTACGAAAAGCTTGGAATACCAGATCTGGTGAGGAAACTACCGCAACGATGTATACCAATGGGCTCGTTGGTTGGTCACATAACTGCTGAAGCAGCTGCGCATTTGGGATTGCCGGTGGGTATTCCAGTCGCTCAAGGAGGCCCGGATGCTTTCGTTGGTATGCTTGGGCTGGGTTGCGTCAACCCAGGGCAGGTACGTAACTGTTACTTTACCATGTCGTGCTTTTGTAGTCCTCATTGTTTTCTTTAGCTTTGCCTGATTACTGGCTCGTCACATCTGCACTGCGTTGTCTCCTCGCTACCGCATACTTCTTCCGAGATTTGGGGAGCATATCGAGGAGCTCCGTTGCCCGGGGTCAATTTTGGAGAAGGGGGGCAATCAAGTAGTGGAAGCATACTTAGATGGGCACGTGCGATCATGGGTACGGGCGATGTAGACTATAGCGAGTTGGACCTCGAAGCAGAACAAATTCCTCCGGGTTGCGACGGACTTGTCGCACTAGAAACTTTTCAGGGCTCGAGAACTCCTGTGACAGATCCTCTTGCACGAGGTGCCTTGTTGGGGCTCTCACTGTCGCACACCCGCGGACACATCTGGCGAGCTCTGATGGAATCTGTTTGTTTTGGAACTCGGGCATGTGTTGATGGCCTTGAGAAAGCTGGTCATGCCTGTGCTGAAATCGCAATTGCTGGTGGGGTCACTCGGAGTAAAATGTGGCTACAAATGCACGCTGATGTGACTGGTAAGCCCGTTGTTGTTTGTGAAAATAGTGAGGCACCGTTGCTTGGATGCGCCATTCTGGCATCTTTCAATGTGGGTATTCATGCTTCGGTAAAGGATGCTGCGGCGGCCATGGTTCGTATACAGAGGCGTGTTGAGCCATCTGTCGAGGCAGCTGACACATACTCACAACTATACAACATGGTCTATCTGAAGGTTGGGCCGGCGGTGCGGCCGATCGCCCATGCCATTTCTGCATTTCCTCGTGGTGGAGATATGAAGCCGACACCAAATCTCGTAATATCTCCTTCCTTGCTTGCTTGTGATTTTTCTAACATGAAGGCAGCAATAGACGAATGCGTGGCTGCTGGGGCAAGTCGTTTTCATGTTGACGTTTTCGATGGTGTTGGAGTCGATAGCCCATGGGCCTTCACCTTTGTAAGTCTGAAGGGGTTTTTTATGCCGGCTATCAAGCGTTCGCTCACTGCAAGCTCAATAGGGTCCCCCGATGGTAGAAGCTCTTCGAAGGTCCTCTGAAAACATCATTCTTGACGTTCACATGTGTGTTGATCGTCCAGCCCGCTATGTGAGGCCAATGAGAGATGCCGGTGCCAATCTTTTCATTTTCCAGTGGGAAGCGGTATCAAGCAACGACGAAGCTTTAGAGTTGGCACATTCTATCGTTGATGCGGGCATGGAATGTGGCATCAGCATCAATCCGTCGACAGGTAAGATGATTTTCGTCGCCGGTTGGATTTGAATTCCCCCAATCTTGATCTGACAATACCTCAGATATTGATGATGTAATTCCCTTGCTCGCGTCTGGTTTAGTCACTGTTGTGGATGTTCTTGCTGTCGCCCCGGGCTTTGGAGGGCAGCAATTTCAGGCCAAGACTACAACAAAGATAACAACTCTGTTAAAGCTGAAGGATGAAAACATAGGCCCGACTTTGGAGATTATGGTGGATGGTACGTGAGTACAGTATCCTGGAGATTGCAGTGTACAGTTTGCTGATCATATCTGCCGAAATGCTCAGGTGGAATTAATGCGACAACAGCAGCCAGGGTCGCCGAAGCTGATGTACTTGTATCTGGTACTTTTCTCTTCAACCATCCTCACTCTTTAGCACATGGAATTGCGGAACTCACTGCTGCTGTTGCCGCTTCAAGGAAAGAGCAGACCAATGGAGGGCCTTGACATATGATGTAGCAGAACGACTTACTAGTGGAAGGATGTTGTGTCGGCAATGACGCTTTAGCTGATTCCTTGATCTCGATGGAAAGGAATAACCAGCGGCACAGTGACACCATCCAGCGACACTACAAGCTTCGTAGAGTTGCTGCGTTGCTTGAATTTTGATGTAGTCGAACAACCGCGAGCGTTTATGAAAACGTCTATCATCACAGCATCAAATAGGTTCAGGTGACTGAGATCATTGTTCATGTTGTATTTCGATCTCGTTTTTGGAAAATCAAGAATTGCTCCATTCAAATCTCTGAGAACTTTTGAAAAGCGATCGTCCCAAGTAATTTCCATTAATTCCCCCCCCGTTCGTCGCGTCGACACATCGACAGAAATTTGTTGGTTTCGAACTACAACAGGATGATTTGCCATGCCAGTATTCTGTATTATTATTTTCAATTCGACAACAGGTTGAGATTGATAAATCCCATTGGCCGGCGAGGCGTCCCCAGGCTGTATCGTAACACTACGAAGTGTTTCCCCATTGCTTCGTTCGACCATGAACACCCATCCACTAACTTTACCCGGAATTTTACTACCCCCAAGGAGACAAACGTTTTCCTTTTTGCAATGCGGCATCACATTTTCTGAGTCCATCAACCGGAACAATTGTTTCTTAGAAATCGTCATCGCCACATCTTCTGCAGGGACTTCGTGCCGTTCTATCCATCGTTCGATATTTTCGAACCCAAATCGTTTTACAGCTAGATTAAGCCACACACCATTGTCGTCAAAGATACCCATATCTCTCCATCGTCTTGAAACAGAGGAGCAGCGAGCCAACGATATCGGATCCAAGAAATCCCTCACCGTCCGAAATATTGCCAAATTTGTCTTCGCGTCGCCGGGTAATGTAGGGAAACTAGCTTTGCACGAAGGTGTGGTAGAATTGGGCCGGACGCGTTTGGAATTATGCCTATCACCGTCATCGACAGAAGACACAGGATTCTCGTGACGCTTGTGTTCTGGATGAGATGTGAGGCTATCACAATTTGTGCTCTCTTGTTTTGTTACGGCATCTAAACCCTCCTGAAGTACAACAATTTCTCTCGTGAGAGCCTCGCATTGCGCGTTTAGCTCCAGGACCATTGAAGCAGCTGTATTTACAAAGCTTGGCCTGTCCCACTTTTTTGCTGTTTCAGCCAAATTGGAGCATTTCGCACTGGTCTGGAGTGTCATTGCCCGATCACCCTCTGCCTCGAGACACCTGCCAAGAAACTGATTTCGCTGTTTGGACTGAGAACCTGCAAGGCTAATGGCAACCGACAACTTTTCGATAGCTTCATTCAGTTTCACTCTAGCATCTTTCGCGCGTTGTTTCTTTCGTTCGTATGCGGCACCGGAGTTTGGAGGTGGTACGTGTCCATGTGGTAGATGGGGAATAGCTGAATGTGATCTGGGTCTAGTAGCCCCAGATTTTGAAAACGTTCCGTTTGTCATTGGTGGAGGAGCAGGTACCGATGGAACAGTATGGTTCCCACCAAAACCGTATTGCGATTTCTTATTTGCCGCTGCGAGTACTGACGCTCGAGTTGTTGTATGTGCCGCCGAGTGTTGTGGTGCTTTGTATGTTGCTCGACGGTGGTGATAGTGCTGAGAACTGCCAGCTGGTCCGACGAGTCCTGCAGAACTTTGCTGAGCCTTCGGATACAGTGAGGGTTGCCGCGAGGAAGAATCAGTGAGATGCTTTGAAGAATCGAGTTGAGGACCAGGTGTTTCTGTTTGAGTGGATACAATTGCCGCTGCGGTTGCTATTGCTTCAGCCATAGTTGGGGATTCAACAGCTTTACCATCGGTTGTATACTTGCTTGTCGTCGACGACCTCTGGTCTGGCGTCGTTGTCTTCGCCGGTAGTGGCAATTGTCGGTTTCGACCATACGGGTAGTAGTTGGATTGATGGGGGTGCTGTTTTGATGTCGCCCGTTTTCTTGTCGTTTCTCCGGGCCTCCCTTCATCGTTGTGAATTTTTTTTTCAATCTCTGACCAGGGTGTTGGATCCACTGCTGCAGCCAGTGCGTCAATCTCTATCTGAGATTCATCCAGCGCCACGGTATTGTTCCCCACCTTCATACCGTCATCCCCAGACTGTCGAATTTTGCCATCAAAATCTACATCAGAAAGGAGTGATCCCAAACTTTCATAATTTTGTTCCAAGCTTCGGCGATGGGAAGATTCTTGCCGCAGGAACAGTTCTGCCATACTGACGGCACCTGAATCTTGCTGATAGTTATCATGGGCTTTGGGATTCGTGGGAAAAGAGGGTCGAGTACTGTTTGATCGATCAATTGAGTGTTGCAAAGTTGGGATCTTTGCGTTTTCTTGAATATGCATGTGCACAGCATTGACACTGTGATGTGCTTGGTTCTTCGATGCCGCACTAAAATCCGATGACAGTGACCTGCGCCTCGGTGATACTCCCCTAACAGTCAAGCCGACAAGATTGTAACATGGTGAATTGGGAGAGGAAGGAGGCAATTGCGACGTCGGATTCTCTGCCTTCCCCGCACTCTCTGACTCCAACGAAACCAATTCATCAAAGTTGATTGACATCTTGAATTGTTTCGGAAAGAGTGCGAGAAGGATTCTCTCGCCGCTACGTCCCCCTTTCTTTCTGAATTACTCTCAGATTCCCAGAGTTGCGCTCTGTTTACTAGATTGGCAAATGAACAGGAGCGGTCCACGGAAGGTCGAAAGAATGTTACTGTAACTTCTCCGTATGGTTATGGCGAAATGGCTTGCTTCAAGAAGTTGTAAGTATCTAGTATTGAATCAATTCTTTGCCCCAATTCGAAGTAGCAGCTGGATCGACAACGCAACAACATGGAAATCTGGACTCAAATGCATCGTTTTGTTCTGGTAGTTTTATAGATTTTTCAAAACCAGGGACTAATATAGTGCCTGCCTCCCCACCCGGACCCTGTGTGAAGAGGATCCAAAATACTAATAATTGTATGAGTGGAGAATTGTGAAAGAATGCTGAGGACATATTTGCCTCTTCCTAGGAAGTATGATGGCTTCTGTTTGCCCAATAAATAAGATTTTGTCCATCCTAGGTGTTTGGCAAGTGACTGAGCAGTCATGCAACAGTGTGTGTAGTATTGGTCCATTCTCTGTCCATTGTTGAGGAATTGTCCTCATCACCATCAATCTTTCAGCCTTGTTGTCATATGCAGATAGTAGCAATACAATGTAAATATTAGTTTTCAGAAATTGTGAGGTTTTTATTTGATAATCAGCAGAAGGTTGGTGAGTGATGCAATAGAGCTGTGCCACTGCGGCCATCGACAAGATATTTCCAATCGTCCCATTCTTGTCTAACCACAAGGTGCTGGTGAAACCTGGCAGATCACCGATCATGTGGGTGGTACTTTCGCCGCTGTTGGAGTGAATGGTACATCCCTTCGGGTCCTTGAGACGTCAAATGTTCCTTCAGAAGTTCGGGTTCTTGGTGAACATGTTCACTGCAGACATGGAATGAAGGAGAATCCATTGGGTATTGATGACATAGTATCCGGCTTGGCTCACTCCAGAGCAGCAGAACGACATGTCCTCAGTTTTTGAGGATCCATCTCGAACACTCAACATGGCATTCACAGCACGAGCCTCTTCCTTGGGGAGAGGGTTAGTGGGAGGACAGTTGTTTTGAAAATGGTCCATCTGGCCGCATGATCCATAGGCAGCATCAGATGTCTGGCCTCCTAGGCGCTCCTGTCTGTGTGAAAGCTAGGTGCTCCCCCGTGGCATCCGTGCATCTTGCAGGTGCAATTGTGGAAGGGGGTGGCACGTATCTTGGCAGCTTGAGATGAGCTTCCTTCAAGGTCTGAGAGTATGGGTCCTCATCCTCATCCACAACTTCAAAACGGTTCATGAGATGGGTCTGCAGGGCCCCATATCGTCTTGGTGGGTCGGCCTGTCGGATAAAAACCGCAGCCATGATGCTCTCGCCGGCCTTTTTTTAGCCTCCTCCAAGTAGTCCTTGAACGTGACTGTGTAGGTCATCAAGAAACAACATGGCTGAACTTCTTCTGGACATATACCACATTGTCAGTGAAGCCATACCTGTCCATACTACTACAGCCAAGCAATTTCTATGTGCTCCACAAAAAAGCTGACAATCATTGTCTTGGACGAATCCTTGCTGGTCTACCAGCAGCAGTAAATGAAAAGTCACTGGCATCGCATTTGCAACTCGAATCCCTCTGCATACCATGATTTTGTCAAATGGTGAAGAAGAAATCATGGACAATAGGCCTAGCCATTGGAGTAAAAAAAATGTCTTTCACTGCAACTTCTCAGATGTTTCAGCAGCATTTCTTTAGTACACAACAATCAGCAGGAGCCTTACTTTGGACCACCTATGGAGGAATAAGACTCCAAAATCACGAGATACGCCAAATTTGGAATCCTTGATCAATGGCTCATTGCTTGCGCCCATTGAACCCTCCACGAAGTTGCAACAGAGATAGATGCAAATTAAGAACTGCCAAAGTATATCACCAAGAGCAGGAAGTTGAAATTTTCAAGAAATGACTTTGGGAACCATCCTTCGACAACAAGTTCTTGAGAAAGAAACTGAGAATTGTATTGTAGATAGATAGATAGAGTGTCATGTCTACAGTTATGAATCTACTAGTTGAACAGCCTGCGTCTTCTTGCAAGTTCATGCTGGTGCTTGGTTTTTTGTATAGTCTTTATTGTAGCATACTGTTGTACTATGCACGAAATTAGATTGAAAAGATCAAAACAGAATCAGAGTAAAATAAAATTGTGAGCTAGTTTTAGAAGCTATTGTGAATCATGAAGTTATTTGGCACGGTCGACACAGACTGTAGATCACTCAGAAGGTGTCAGTTGAGTTCTAACTGCTCAACTCGCCACCAGTGGCACTTAGTAGGCCTTCTTAGGAATCTGCTAGGAAGCCAAACTTGTCAGTTGGCTTTTCAGCAAGCTATTCCTATATGTACGCAAGACCCAAGGCTCTGCTTGGCTCTCTATCTACTTATGTTGATCAGACATCGTGTAGAGTAATGTAGGTCAACTTCATAAGACCCCCGAGTAGTCCTCGACTAAACTCAGTTGCAAGCTGGCTGCTCCAAATATCTTTTAGTCGCATGAATGCCAGACGGTACGTACGTCGTAGGTTCGCAGCATCGCTGTGAGGCGTGCGCAATGTGCGCATACTGCAATACTGTAATCTTTGATGACAGTCAATCGCACGTTTTCGCGCTTTTTATAGACTTATAGCGTAAGTAGAAAGCTACCAGCAGTCTTGCTGGGTAGTTGTACCGAAACGTCCAATCATAGTAGATATATAGATTATAGCTTTCCTTTTCTATTTTGCAGAAACATATCTTCGCAGCCAAAATCGCG
>JAAMXS010001578.1:0-12130 GCA_019693525.1 Cylindrotheca fusiformis | reverse complement strand
TTGCTCCTTCAGAGGTATTAAGATTCTTATTGAAGCCGAGTGATGGGCGTAGAGTCAGATTTGATACCTGGAATAGGTCGGCAACGGATGGCTGCGAGAAAAAGTCGAAGGATGTGGTCGCCGTTCCTGTGCCAGTAGGTTCAAGTGGATATTTGTACCACACCGGCAATGAGGTACCGGTTCGAGTAGGAATGGGGTTGAAGTTATCGGTGAAGTTATACTCGTGCACAAATGGGACTGTCACGTTCATGAACTCGTCAACAGTAAACTTGTTCCCTTCGTTGTCAAGTGATTCTTGATACCATGATGGTGCCGATTCCAAGACAAACGACGTCCAGTTTTCCTTCTGATCTTCTCGGACAAGAGAAGCCAAGAGAAATGCAGATCTTTTAAAACCGAACAGCTCTGACATCTTCTCCGACTTCATGGAATAGTCGGGGATCGTCACGAACGGCCAACTTGAGTTTGCATCTGCTTTGACGTCGGAAGATATGAACGCAGAGTAAGCGTCCAAGCCACTGAAAATTTGGTCAAGCCTCTGTCGCGCGACAGTTGAAACCTCTGATGCAAGCCCTGCGAACTGGGTTCCCGATACATAGGATGAGTTTTGCAATGAGAGGATTACTGGTTTTGTGTTCTCGAGAACTTACTGCCACCGCAAAATCGTTGCTTTGTTCCTGTTTCATCAGGACGTATGTAGCTGTAGCTGCACCGCTGACAACGAGAAGCAGTACCAAGAAAACCAGGAACTTGGATCGGGTCACAGCCTTTTCTTCTCGGTTGGCAACATCTGGTGCTACATACACAGGTGGTTCCGGCGTATCTCCTCCATGAGAGGAATCATTGTGGGACATGCCATTGTTACTCTCGCTAGTACTCCAATCAGTTGGGTGGTTGGAAGATTTGGATATAGTGGTCATGATTCCGTTTTTTGTTCCACAGAATTTGTGAAGGTTGATTACTCGTCACTCCAAAAAATACCCATGCATCTTCCTTTGATTGGGCTTGGGCCTAGCGCCGCTCAGGGAGTTTGTACTGCATATGAATGGCAACAAAGAGGCAGCTTCGGCGTAACGCGACGAAGTACCCCGAATTCTTGTTCTGAGGGTTATTGTGACGCGCGCAGTTGTCTCCCTGTTATTAAGAAGTCCCTGATCATGTAGAACGGTTTTTCGAAGTTTTCGCATTCTTGTTCTGGCTTTCTTTCCCAAGTCCTTGAAGTTTTCGCAGTCTTGTTATCTTGTTTCTTGGAACGTTTTCTTTCTTCGCTTCCCTGGAAATATCTTTAGGAAAGAACAATTGGGTACCCTAAGGCCAGTCTTGCCCTCATTTTGCCAAACTATCGACAACCTCCATGTGCACCCCAACGATTGGACAGTAGGTCGTTTGACGTCGGTCATTGGTCCTACATTTTCTAATCTTGTTCTGTTTTTGCATGGAACGTTTTCTGCTTTGGAAAGAATTGTGATGTTTCCGAGTTCTATAAGGAAGGCTTTGCTTCCCCAACGATTAGTAGTTAGGTCATTTGACTTCTGTCATATAAAAGCAAAGAAACAATTGTGCCACTTGTTTCAGGTTTTCTGCCTTGGGGTCGTTCCTCAAACCGCGCCAGGCATGTGTCCTATAATTGAAACAACGGTGAACTGTCTTTCCACACCAGCAGAGAGGGGAGGGGATCCCCCAACATGACCCAACAAGCTGGCATCATCGAAACCCGAAATGTCGTGAGGACTATACTATTACTGTACTGTACATGTGTCCGTCTCTGGTTCCATTCCGAATAATAGTAAGTCTATTCTCTAAAGTTCCGACATCTCAGTCCAAAGTACCCCAACCAAATCGGAGGCACATGGAAGAGCCTGACCACCAGATAGCAATAAGACAGAGGTTGGAGGTATCCACGCAGTGCCTCCAACTTATCTAGTGCTAGTAGGGACTTCATTTCCAGTTCAAATTGTGGGAAAGATTCCTCCACCTGCACCAAGTCGATGTGTTTCATTCCTGCCTAGCCCATAACCGCTGGCTGAATTCAAAGAGCAATGAAAGCTACTTTAGCAAATTCATGAGGACTACTTAACCTAAATGGCCGAACAAGACAAGTCAATTAGCCAGAGAAACTGAGATGGACGTTCCCGCATTTGAATCTTGGAGAAAAGAGTTCTTGGCAGCATTAAACCCGAGAAGGACAAACATCATCATGAAGACGCAAAACTGTTCCTGCCGACGACAGTATCAACAAGATGAAGATCAACGACGACGACGATGACAAGAAAACCAGCACTGCAAGATTCGGTGGTTTCCATCAAGGACGACTTTTAAAGCATTAGAAAGTCACATAGAAAAAGCCACTGTAGATTGCCGAATGCCAACGACATTTCCGGTGGAAGCAGCACAACGAAAGGAAAGACGAGCGAAGCAGAAACTTCAAAAGGACAACTAATGCTACCGCAAGGAACTCGATGACTTTGAACAGATGAGGATCAATGATTCGCCCGCTTTTTTCATGGTTCGTTCGGCCCTTCACGATGGCCTATGGGACAACCCCCAACATCCCAACATCCCGAAAGCCCACCCCCCACACCTGTCTTATCGTCATTTTGCGTAAGGAAGATTCGACTTGGATCCAAGACATTCTCCAAATCGCTCATTTGCATTAGCCATTGTTTTGCCAAGGAGTGTCTGAGACGATCTTGATTTTTTCGTTGTCGGCTCTCACCAACATTCACCTATGAAGCATAATACAAAAGCAACCAGAGTGACATTTATTGGTGAACTTACCGCCATAAATGTCCAATCTCCGTCCACGTGCAATAATAGACGGCTCTCACCAAAATAGTACTTACGAAGCACAATACAGAGTGATATGTATTGACTGTAGCACCTATGGTCTACTTGCTGTAATGGTGTCCAAATCATAGTCCCATCTCCGTCCCAGTGCAAGAATAGAGTCCAGTATCGGCATACATGAAGTCCACGGATCCGATGGCTTCGTCTGGAATACCATAGAATTGGACGCAAACGGTGAGAATTTCGATAAGCATCCGGACCGCCATAGTGTTTTCATGGTGGAGCTAGTCGGCGACTGCTATGTGACCGTGGCCGTATTGCCTGAACCGGATAAGGACCATGCTGTGAATGTCTTAAAATTTGCTTGTGAATGTATTGAAAGATATCATTCTCACATGGAAGTGACGCTGGACCCTGACACTTCGGACTGAGACTTGAGGGTGGGGAAAGTGACAGCCAGTGCCATCCGGACTTTCGCACGGATCGTTCCAAGGAACGACAATTTCTTGTCACGGTCAAGGACAAAAGATGCCGACGTATCGATTGAATACCAAGGATGCAAAGGGGCCAAAGCGCAACGAATACTTGTTTCAGAAACACTGTCGAACAGTCGTTATAGCGCGACCGAAAGAGATAGCCTTTGTTGAATACAATGTTGAAGTATTGTCTTCTCTTCTCCAACAAACATCCCTCACATATCCAAACAACGAATCCATTTGAAAAAGTAGAAGCTGTCTTTGGAACAGATGATACTGTGCTGGACGAGTTTCCTCCTATCATTCTACCCAAGAGAATCGATGCAGGGACCTCAGCAAGCGCCACGAAGCAAATTCAATCGACATTGGTCACGAAGCCAAATCTCAGTTGAGTCATTTAAAATGAAACGTCAATGTATCTGGACAATCCGTTCCGCAACTTTGAGTATGCTAGCCATGTGACCGCGTTGGTGAAGAAGTTATTGACTCGAATCGTCAAGGTGGATGATGGAAATGGTCTGAGAAGGTCGACCGACCACATCGACCTCGTCGACATGGCCGAACAGTTCTATGGCATCACATCTGGTCCATTGACGCAGTTCTCTGTTCTTTTCCTTGCCATAATTCACGATAAAGACCACCCCGGCGTCCCAAATGCTCAGTTGGTAAAGGAGAACACTCGCAGATCTTCCTCAAGAAAGCGGCAACCGAGCAGAACAGTGTCGAGCTCGCGTGGGGCATGTTGATATAGGTAGGGTATATGACGCACTCAGAGCATGCATCTACCATACGGAAGACGACCTTCGCCGATTCCGTCAGCTCGTAGTGAATACTGTCATGGCCACTGATATTGTTGATAAGGAGTTGCAAGCTCTCCGGAAGAACCGATGGGAGACCGCTTTTACAAATACGGTAGTCCGTGATGAATCAAGCGATGACTGCAAGGCGACAATCGTTATTGGGCCCTTAATTCAAGCTTTGGATGTCGCCCACACCATGCAGCATTGGCATATCTACAAGTCTTGGAACGAGAAGTTCTTCATGGAATGTTATGGTGCGTACCAGGCCGGCCGCGCCGATTCGGACCCAAGTGCGAATTGGTACAAAGGGGAGCTAGGTTTTTTCGACTTTTATGTGATTCCGTTGGCCAAGAAGTTGGAAAGTTGTGGCGTCTGGGGTGATGTCGTCGCATGAGTATTTGAGTTACTCCACAAGCAAGGGAGGGAGAAAAGCTGGTACAGCAGTACTTGGCAAACTATGAATAAAGGAACGGACATTAGCTTTATAAACACACACAATTCTCTGGGTGCAGCAGTATTGCATAAGTACCTCAAGATAATACTTGTTTCTGTGTTTTCATTTCCTTATACTCGGCTGCGATGCTTTCGATAGACGGCGACAGAGCACAAGACTCCCCTTACACAAGCTTTTTTCGCAGCTGGAACAAAATAAGGTCGACATAGTCTTGGACGATCCTGGCATCAACCAAAGAAGTGAGCCTCATTGGGTACGCTGATTCGAGACCACTATAGATCGGGACTCTTAGCTCCAATGGCTATATCTTTTCCTACTCTTCCACAGGTTCTCTATCTTGTTCTATCGATGCCCGCGTCTAAAACTCGTTGCAAAGAGCAAAATACTCTATAGCGATGTGGGTATAGCAAGCAAATGATATCCTCAATGCCTCAATGAGCGCCTCTCGTCGTCCAACTCGCTGTCGACGCTTTATTGCTTCTGCGACGCCAACATGAGAACGAAGCAGCCCGTGTCCTGAAGTACCAAGCTTTATATTTCGTAGAAAGGGAGAGAATCCCGCTCGTCGTCTGTCGAACAATCTTATTTGGACAGTTCCAATATCATACTGAACAATGAAGAGTATGCGTGTGCTTCAGTACTAGCCAGAACAGAGAACAGGGTTATTTCTTTGACACCGCACTACACCCTTTGACATGACCACCAACATCGGACCGTTCGGTTGGGGACGAGTATCGCAAACGAAGCGAGGAGCCTCGAAGCAAAATGAATACCATAGAAAGTCCTTACCATGCTTTCTTGAAGCGCATCTTTTTGTTTCATGGAAAAAAGAGACATTATGAGCAGATTGTCCATAAATCGCAATCGAACTTTATATCCCTGCAGAAGGATTCAGTGTACTAATTCAGCCACAGTGGATGTCCAGGGCAAATGTATTGCGGAGAGCGAAATTATAACTACCGATCACGACCAATATATCAACATAGATACTATTTGATCGTAAGCTCGAAAAAGAACACTGAAAGAAGGGGTCTTTAGCTTTATTTGCAGATTGCGAAGACGTCTTTCAGGTTTCATTAGCACCTACTAAACTCCCTCCATAGAACCAACAAATCAATAAAACGCAAAGCTCAAACATGTCCAAATCCTCAAGCCAACCAAGTGACTGGAGCACTAATGAGAGCAACAATGGCATGTCCCACCTTGATTCCTCAGATGCCGCGGATTCTCCCCGGCCAGTGGAGTATGTAGCACCAGATGTTGCAAACCGAGAGCAAAAAGCTGTGACCTATTTGAAGTTCCTCGTCTTCTTCGTGTTGCTCGTGGCGGTCAGTGGTGCGGCTGCAGCTACATATATACTGATGGAAGACGAAGAGCAAGGAGACTTTGAGGATTCGGTAAGTTATGAAGAAGAGTAGATTATTCCAATCCGTATCCTCTGATGCCACCCTAATCACTGATGTGTTCCTTAACAACCCAGTTTGCAGGTCTTGGGTCAGAGATTGCGACTATCACAAAGCAGAAAGTTGATCAACTATTCAGTGCTGTGGATGCCTACTCGTTGTTCATAGCTTCGGAAGCCAAGTCTGACTCAAACTCAAGTTGGCCGTTCGTTCATGTCTCCCAATTCTCCTCGAAATCTGACAAGATTGCAGCGCTCTTTGGATTTGACAGATCTGTGATGGCCATTGCTCCTCTTGTCCAAGAAGAAGAGAAGGAAAGATGGACATCCTTTGTCTCCGAGACGGCGCCTGCGTGGTATCAAGAATCAATCGACAACGAAGGCATTAACGCTACCGTTGAGGAATATATGAACCTTACCATTCCTTTTTTGCACACCTATGGTACCGAGCCATCGACGATACCAGGTCCGGCATTGCCAATTTGGCAAAGATACCCACTCGAACCCGGAAACGATGGAACCCTAACCATATCCTTTGACTTCCGAGCGGCCAGCGAAGTTGGGGACCTATTCAAGATTTCAAATTCGACTCACCGTCCGTCAATCGGGTTCACTTCCATAAGTGATTTCAAAAATGTTGGTGAACAGATTGTCGACAGTCAAATCGTGCAACCCATCATTGAGAAAGGAAAAGTTGTTGGTATGCTATGGTTGAGGCTGCCATGGCGCGAATTCTTCCAGGATCTCAACATCGACGGTATCTTTGGTACAATTGTCGTCCTCCGCAGTAGCTGTGTCATCGTTAGAGACGATGATTCAATACGCACCCTTTCCTATACGATCGAGGGTTCACGGGCTGAATTCTTGGGGGAGTTCGATGAACATGATCACAAGTATGATGACCAAGTGGTCTCTGAAGTAGTTGTGGACCTAAAGCTGGACCCTGAACAGATTCCAGAAGGCCTATGTGTACCCACATTGACTCTTGAGCTGTACCCCACAGATGAATTGGCTGCGACTTTCGAAACATCAAAACCAGCTTTGTACACGACCGTCGTCGTCGCAATCTTCGTATTCACCAGCCTTGTCTTCCTCCTTTATGACTACTACGTTGGCAGAAGGCAACGAAAGTTCATGGAAAGAATCGTCAGACAGGATCAGATTGTGTCGAATGTCTTCCCAACAGCAATCCGGGATCGATTGTATGAGAGTGGGCAGAAAGGATCCCAGGACGATGCCCTCCTTGATCCTTTGGGCGGTGGAGGCGGAACAGCAGGTTCGCCGTTGGCAGACCTCTTCCCAGAGACTACCATCGTCTTCGCTGACATTGCTGGCTTCACTGCTTGGTCGTCAGCACGCGAACCGGCACAAGTGTTCATCTTGCTGGAGACCATATACGGAGCTTTCGATAAACATGCGTACCGCCATAGTGTTTTCAAGGTGGAGACGGTGGGCGATTGCTATGTGGCCGTGGCAGGCTTGCCTGAACCGGACAAGGAGCATGCTGCAAACGTCTGCAAATTTGCTCGTGACTGTATCAGTACAATGAAGGAAATCACTCTCAAATTGGAAGTGTCCCTGGGTCCTGACACTTCAGATTTAGACTTGAGGGTGGGAATTCATAGGTAAGACCTAGAAATTCGCTGTTTTTCCTGCGATGTTTGTTGAAGATCTGTGCTTACCTTTCGTTTTCACCAAAGTGGCCAAGTTACAGCCGGCGTCCTCCGTGGGGAAAGAAGTCGGTTCCAGCTGTTCGGCGATACCATGAATACAGCTGCACGCATGGAAAGCACTTCTGAGCGCAACCGCATCCAAGTCTCCCAAGTGACAGCCGACTTGTTGGTGGCATCCGGACGTTCGGCCTGGATTATTCCTAGGAAAGGCAATGTCTTCGTCAAGGGCAAAGGTGATATGCAGACGTACTGGTTGAATACCAAGGCTGCCAAGGGGCCAAAACCTTCCAAACTTAGCAATGAAATGCCAGTTGTTTCGGAAACACTGTCGAACAGTAGTGATAGCTCGAGCGGAAGAGATGATGACGGCATTGAAACTACGACCAAGAGAGAACGCCTTATTGAATACAATGTCGAAGTATTGACTTCTCTCCTCCAACAGATCATTGCTTCCAGGGGGGATGTCGTAGTCCGAAACAACGAATCCATTTCAAAAGTAGAAGCTACCATCGGAACAGGCGATACTGTGCTGGAGGAGTTTGTTCCCATCATTCCACTGAAGAGATTCGATGAAGGGGACCTCAGCAAACGCCACGAAGCAAACTCAGTCGACATCGGTCACGAAGCCAAAACTCAGCTGAGGAACTTTCTTACAAACGTAGCGTCCATGTATCCAGACAATCCCTTCCACAATTTTGAGCACGCCTGTCATGTGACCGCATCTGTGAAGAAGCTGCTGACCAGAATCGTCAATGTGGATGATGGAAATGGTCTGAAAATGTCTAACAACACCGTTGATCTCATCAACATGGCCGGGCATTCCTATGGTATCACATCCGACCCCCTGACGCAATTTTCCGTTGTTTTCTCTGCCATCATTCACGACATGGACCACCCCGGTGTCCCCAACACTCAGTTGGTGAAGGAGAACACCCGCAGAGCGCAGATCTTCAAGAAATCGGTAGCCGAGCAGAACAGCGTCGAGCTCGCGTGGGGCATGTTGATGGGTAGGGAATATGACGCACTCAGAGCATGCATCTACCATACGGAAGCCGACCTTCGCCGATTCCGTCAGCTCGTAGTGAATACTGTCATGGCCACTGATATTGTTGATAAGGAGTTGCAAGCTCTCCGGAAGAACCGATGGGAGACCGCTTTTACAAATACGGTAGTCCGTGATGAATCAAGCGATGACTGCAAGGCGACAATCGTTATTGAGCACTTAATTCAAGCTTCGGATGTCGCCCACACCATGCAGCATTGGCATATCTACAAGTCTTGGAACGAGAAGTTCTTCATGGAATGTTATGGTGCGTACAAGGCCGGCCGCGCCGATTCGGACCCAAGTGCGAATTGGTACAAAGGGGAGCTAGGTTTTTTCGACTTTTATGTGATTCCGTTGGCCAAGAAGTTGGAAAGTTGTGGCGTCTTTGGGGTGTCGTCGCATGAGTATTTGAGTTACGCCACAAGCAATCGTGACGAGTGGGCTCGGGAGGGAGAAAAGCTGGTACAGCAGTATTTGGCAAAATATGAAGAAAGGAAAAAGCATTAGCGATAGCATAGTTCTCTCGCAGCAAAATAGTGCATAATTACCTGCAAAATCTCTTTTCATTCCTTCTATTGTTCTATGATATTCAGCTCTTATGCTTTCGACAGACGGCAACCGAGCGCAAGACTCAGCTAGTGGGAACAAGGATGAGGATCATCATGCATTTCGATTCATTGAGAAAGCTAGGTGGTTGCCTTTTGGGGGTCCAAAACCTCGTTTTTCAAATCCACTACAGCATACGTACCGTACTACGTGCTGCCACTTGAAAAGGGGGAATTCCAAAAAACTAAGAGGGTTCCCCTATCTAGGTCTATTGACGTAGCGTACTAGCACACGGACGATCCAAATGTGAATACCTCCATCTTGAGCCAAGACAGTCGTCACCAACAAACATAAGGGAACAAGGAGAAGCAAGAATATAGTCAACAATAAATGGAAATGGCTGAAAACAGTAACGACAATGAGTATAGTCAACAATAAATGGAAATGGCTGAAAACAGTAACGACAATGAGTAATATTGTCTTAATGGAATTTGTTTGTTAAAAACGTTTTGATTGGAGCTACTACCATAGTCACATCAGTGACCCATCCTCGTCAGATGAGGCAGATTAGCCTGGCTGATTTGGGAAAGAGGGGACAAAATATTCCCGGTCAATTCTTTCAAGAAAAGGAAGCACATGGGGTATCACAAAACAAGCACCACTCTTCACTCGGCACCAAAGTCTGTCGACATGTTCCTCCTGGCAGCTAACATCGTCAATCTGAATCTTCCAAAGAAATAGCTCCAGGAGGGAAAGGATTTCCTTCCGTTCAGAGCCTGCAAGCTTTAAATAGACTTTACCAATCTCTTCTCTTCTGCAAGACAATTCCACTGTCAATGCCTCGTCGATTGCCTGTCTTATGGTGTCTGATTTCAATGACCCTTCGGAACCCAGCAAATAGTTGAATCGTGTCTGCAGTACTCTTCGAATCACATGGGTAGAATTTGGAGTCCGATTCAAACATAGATAGTCCATCGGAGTGGACCCAAATGAGTCCCTACTTTGAATGATATGATCCAGGTGGCTTCCTTTCATCACAGCTACCAACATATCCAGATTCGAAGTTTGCGACAAGGATATAACATGAAGCGGAGTCATACCAAACTCATCCCTTTGGTTCGTTGCTGCCACTGGATCATTCTCCATCAAGCTACGTAGCTGCGCCATTGCGTCTCCTGAGGAATGGTACGACTGGTAGTAGCACAGTTTGTTCAACGGAGAATTATCGAATCGATGCTTCAATTTATGGACCAGAAGGTCAGCGTTGTCGTCAACAACACGACCAAGTTTCGATCCTCGAAAAAACGCTGCCCAATCAGTCCTTCGCAGTGGACTCGCCACGTTCACCAATGAAGGGCAACCAGAAAAAGCAGTATCAAACGAACTTTCCTCTGGAAGTTCAATTGATATCAAGTTGCTGCATCCTTCCACTGCACTAGGAAGAATGGTTTTGACACTGGGTGGAATTCTAATGTGCGACAAGGAAGAGCACTCGTAAAATGCGTCGCATCCAATCGAAGATACTGAAGAGGGGATGTCGATGCATTCCAACTGACCGCATCCTTTGAATGCCCATGTTTCAATTCTCTCCAAGGTGGGTGGCAGCGTGATATGCCTCAGCCCACTGCAATCTTGAAATGACAACAATTTAATTGAAGATACTGTCTCCGGGACGCACAGAGTTTCAAGTGACCGACAACCCGAAAAAGCAGCTTGTCCTATTTGTAGTAGTCCGTGTGGGAGGTCAACAGAAGTCAGCTGACTGCATCCTTTGAACGTAAATGCTTCAATTCTCTTCAAGGTGGGTGGTAGCGTGATATGCTTTAGCCCATTGCAGTCTTCAAATGCAGAGTCTCCAATTGAAGAGACTGTCTCGGGGACGTGTAGAGCTTTAATTGACCGACAACCCCAAAAAGAAGAGTGTCCAATTCTTGTGAGTGTCTCAGGAAATCCCACATGCAACAAATCATGGCAGCCGGAGAACGCATAGTCAGGAATCTCGGTGACAGAAGAATCTACTAGCAGGTGAGTCAACGTATTGGGTAGGTCAATTCGCTTGATTTCGCTGGTGTAGGTAAAGAGCTGTGGAGCTACCTTCTCGATCTCTGAACTTTTCCTCTTTCCAGGACGTTCCATTATAGATATGTGGCAGAAAGTCAAATCACGTTGGGGCATCCAGTGGCTATCGCATATGGATCTATTGTGTGCATGTTGAATTAGTTGGTTGGATGAGGTCAATTTTACTTGATGATCTCGATGGCGCTGAAAGATCCATACGTACGTCAGCATTCTAATATTTGGTGAAAAGTGAGTGCTGTTCTATTCGAAGAGGTCGGAGTGTTTTGTGGCCTTTTAAAGTTGTTGGTGTTGATCTTGTTTCGTGCCCCATTGTCACAGCTGACAAACTTTCTTGTCTACCAACAAGAGAAGAGATTTTTGCTTTGACGCCCTCTCGTCGCTGAAAACTATCATCGAGAAGGGGAATGAAATCATTTCGCAAAGCTGGGATCGACATGAATGGTTCATATTTTACACTTTATAGAATTCTATATTTATAGAAGAATGAACTCGGCTGGCAGCGTTCAATAGAATGTGGGATTATCCATTCTCATCATTGGCGACTTGCTCGGGAACTGCGTTCAGATATTGAACAATTCTGCATAAAGGCATTATCCTCTCTAGCGTAGACAGTGGATGGAATTTCCACTTCTTCCAAAGAGTCGCATCCCGAGAAAGCACATTCTCCAATTTCTTCAAGTCCTTCCCGCAGACCGACTCTCTCCAACCCTCTGCACCATTAAAATGCATAATTGTCAACCACCTTCACAGTTGCTGGAATGTCCACAACACTCAAACAGTCCTTCCTTCAGACCGACTTTATACAAGCATCTGCAAGATTGAAATGCACAATCGTCAATCACCTTGACAGTTGCTGGAACGTCCACTT
>JAAMXS010001568.1:0-40088 GCA_019693525.1 Cylindrotheca fusiformis | reverse complement strand
CGCATAACCTGTGAGGTTGAGATAGTCCAGTGAAACACGTGTGGGATAAACTAAACTATAAGTTAAGGGCTAATCTAGTATCTCTCTCCCACATATACTGTGTACAGTACACAGTCCGTCTCTCGAAGTGTGCGCGGCACGCGTTACTGTCTTTCTATCGTGCTGTCTAGCCAACAACTTTAGTCTTGTTGATACAGTAGTTCCGAAGCTTGCGAAGACCTCTGTTGTCACTCACTCCTAGAAGCACTTTGCAGGAGACACTACCAACCGCAACGAACCGCTCCCATTCCCTGATTAACTGAAAGAAAGTGAAGATGTCTCACTCGTACCTCCCTTTTCAACGCTACGACGATGAGTTCAACTCAATGAAGCAACAAGTGCAGGAGTCATTGCAGCATTTTGAAGACGAGGAAAGCGGGCAAGCTGGTGCTCTCTTGTCGCAGTGTGACGAACTACTACAACAAATGGCGCTGGAGGCGAGGAGTGTCGGTGATTCTGGACTAAAAAGGGAACTACTAAAACAAGTTCGATCATGCAAATCTGAGCTGCAGGCTTTGAAAGATGACTACAACAAACAGTCTCTCATGTCCACGGCGCAATCGGGGAGTGCCAGTGGTAACAAAGAGCGATTATTGCAGCAGCAAAACATGCTTTTGAAGCAAAATAGTCAACTGGATAACGCCAGAAAGGTCTTGGAAGAAACAGAGCAAGTTGCGATGGAAATCGGAGAAGAACTGTCAAGCAACCGTGAAACGATTGAATCGGCTCATGGAAGGGTTCGTCAGGTTACATCTTTGACAGGAAGGGCAAGACGAGTTGTCCAGTCAATGAACAGACGCGCTGTGCAACAAAAGATGCTGATGTATGGTATATCAGCGAGTGTCGTTATTGTTTTCGTACTCTTGTTGCGGATGACGCGGCGTTAGCTCGCCATTTTTGTCATCGAAAATGGTTTAACGAAATCTTGAGTTTTAGAAATTATTTATTTCGATGTTTCCTCTCCTGGCTAATCTACCTTCTGGGTATCCTCTTTATTCTTCGCTTTGTGCCAGGTAGCGCATTGGAAACGGCAGCCTGCAACGTGACAAATTCTGAGCGTTGTCACCAATTATGATATCAAATTTCAGAAAACAGATGCTGCTGTCGCAGCTTGTGACTTGACAGGGTGGCTCTTTCACATATTGCAGTCGTTCGTTCGGATTAGCCACCATTTGCTTCGCATCTTGTAAGAACTATATCCAACAACAAGTTCCCCAATCTACCCAATAATACATTGCTTGGGAAGAGGGGCATTTGCTCATCAAGGGCGAATCGATGGTCTGTTTCCTTCGTTTCTGTGCTGCATCCATTGAGAAAGTCGAGCGCGCTCAACCGATGTGGCACCAGTCGAATGTACCATACACCAGTTGCAAGAAGAGATGTCCATCATTGTTATGTTGAACGTGACAAACCAATAGTTCTGTATTTTCATTCTGAATCCTACCCACAAGAAGATCAAGTGGACAGAGGAATGTGTTTAATTCGCGCAACAGTTGCTTCTACAAACCAGTGACGGCGTCAAAACCATGATTCGCAGAGATCGATGCTGAATGATACAAGATGTGACTCGATATCTCTCAGGAGCTAGAAGAACAAACTGATTCATTGTCGCCATCGTCACTGCTTATTGATGATTCGCTTGTATCTGCTGATTCCTTGTTGTCGCTTTCTGATGATGAAGATGAATGCTGGATGGGTTCGAAAACAGGCAATTTCCTCATTTCTCTCGATGTCAGTGCCAGCGAAGGTGGATCTTCGTCCCAATCTCGTCCCAAGAGCTCTTCAATCGTCTCTACCACTTCTCCAGAATCTTGGTGCTCCAAGACTCCAGCCACAAGCAGCAACTTGTCCAAAAACGTCTTGAAACTGGGATACCTTTCTTTTACTTGTTGTATGGCACAATGCCTTTGGTTTCCAGCTGAAACAATCTGCGAAATCAACGCCCTAAGGCCCCCGTCCTTCAACTCACTTCTCAACCATTCTGACCGTGAAATAGCCTGCTTCATTTCCTGAGTAACGTTCCATCCTTCTTCAATGGAGTTGTCGCCGTCATCGTCATGATCTTCCCGCACCACTCTCATCGAGATCGCATGGTTTGGGACGCCATTACACATAAATAGGTTCCCATATTTGCTAGGAATATTGGACTTTTCTTCCTGCTTCTTTTCTTGGATACAAATATCTTTGTGGCTCCTACAACATACTACACTACAGTACAGAGCACGGCAACGTGGGCACTTATATCTCGGGGGATTTTCGTCGGCAAAACATACACTGCAAGCTAAGTTTGGGGGTGTTTTTTCCTGGCTTGTTCGCTGTCGTTTTCGTTGAGAGTTTCGACCAGAGGAGCCATTGCGTTTTCGATGAAGCGAAGTACTTTTTGTTGGATTCATTCTCACAGTGGGTATTGCAGCAATGGTTTTTTGAAAGACAAGCAGTAAGGGGTAGGCTTTCGGACTTGGCAAAGTAGACACCAAGGCTGCCGGCAGACAGACCGCGTTCACTTGGTTGGTCAACAACCACGCAAACTACAACCGGATTAGTTCGACTAAACACGAACCATTGAGTGAGTTCGGGTTGAAATAGAAATCGCTCATCACCCAACAAAAAGAGTCAACCAGTTGATTCAGAACAGAAGTGCTGTTGTTGGAACAATACAAACCATGGCACCGACATCTCCCGAAGAAATAGCAGCCCAACATGCCGAGGCCGTCCGTCTTGTTCGAGAAGGGATGCCATGTGCGCCATGCCAGGATTTGGGGGAGATCCCAAGTTCGGACTTGGAAGAACCAACATGTCACAATGATCCGGATGGAGAGGAAAAGAAAGAAAGGGATCCGCTGCTAAATCCCCTTTGCTTTACCACACGTGGTAGCATTGATGTAGCACAGATCCAAAATCTGGTGAATGAAGGTTATAACATCCAATATCAGAAACTTGACAACGATACGAATCCACATCTTGCCTCCCCTACCAACTACTGGGACCCAATCAACGCAGCGAAACGCAACGTAAGCATTACCCGCCCTTCTCATGACGCCTGGGGTATCCAAAAAATAGCGTTGATTTTCTGCGACGATTTTTTGACCAAAGTCTTCGAACTTCCATGGTGGAAGGACTTTGAACCTTGCTTGCAACCAGTGCTGAACAGTATTCTTCCACCGGGAGGTTGCTTGGTCCGGGTTTTATTCGCCAGTTTGCCCCCAGGTGTGACAATCCCAGTACATCATGATACTGGAGAATGGGTGAAGCACACGCATAGAGTACATGTGCCAATTGTGGTCAAAGATCCTTCTAAGGTGTTGTTCCGGTGTGGCCCTTCACCCGAGTCAATGCAACGGATTGATTGCACTCCAGGCCATATATTCGAGATTAATAACCAAGCCAAACACACTGTGAGCAACTGTGGTTCTGACAATAGGGTGCATTTAATTGTTGACTACATTCGTGGGAAAGGGCCTTCCCGAATTGTTTTGGAACCAGGAGAAGAATTGATTCAAACGCGAAGATCCATTGACCGGCTGAAGGACATGAATGCAAGGCCTACACCGTCGTACGTCATCATTGGTGCCCAAAAGGCAGGGACGACCTCTCTCTATGACTATATCAACCAGCACCCATGGGTCCTGAAGGCGCGAAGGAGAGAAACGCATTGTCTTGACTGGAGATGGAATGACCAATTGAAGAGCCCCTCGATGCAGCTCAAGTACTGCCAGAAGTTCTTTTATACCGAAGCGTTGAAAACGAGACCGTCTTGCTTGACGGGAGACTCAACTCCAAGCTACTTATTGGATAGTCGTAGGGTAATCCCACGTCTGAAAACAGTATTTGATTGGACACTTCAGTTTTTTGTTATTATCCGGGATCCAGTGAAACGTGCTCTGTCCCACTACGCCATGGTCACTTCACCAGAAGGTACAGCCGCTCAATTGAAAACAAGGGGTTCTGAATGGAGAAGCAAAAGCTTTCGGGAGGTGGTTTTTGAGGAGCTGCAACAGATGCAAGAGTGTGGTTTAATTCCGTATTGGAATATCGAAGCAGGGGAAGTTGACCACAATATCTTTGATGCTTTCTCTGGGAGCGAAGAAGAGGATAGCGCATGGAACCTCTACTTACGTCGGCATGTACCTTTGAACACAGGGTCCTATGGTCTGCTTACTCGGGGCCTATATGCTCTGCAGCTGAGGCCATGGTTCAGGGCATTCCATCGAGATCAATTCTTGGTTTTGCGTCTGGAGTCCATGAAAATGAATGGTGTTAATGCAACGATGAAAAGAGTTTGGAAGCATTTAAACTTGCCAAATTATTATGTGCATGACGAAGCTCCGAAAAATACACGAGAGTATGAGCCAATGGAACCTGAAATCGAGACATACCTTCAGAAATTTTTTGATCCTCACAACCGTCAGCTTGCTTCCATTTTGGAAGAAGATGTTTCAGAATGGAACAATCCTTGGCCATACACCTAGACTCCAATAGATTTTGCTGTTGCTTCCTTGGAATCTTTAGTTTTTAGTGACATGCAGTCCGTCAGAGTAGGACAAACTTACGAATTAACAGTTTTCTCTAGTCCTACATTTTGTTAGACTCTCTTATCATTTGAAATACGTTGAACCAAGCTTTCCAGAGTGGCGCCAAAAGGTATGCCTTGTTAGTCTTACATTGCCTGCCTCATTTCTGCTTTTCCCCTTTTATGTTCTTGGAAAGGTTCTTGAAGATGTGGAGAGGAATTTTTGGGGTCCCCCAAAGAAAACGAGTTACGGATTGTTGTGGTCAGATGTTTGAGATCAACGATTCGTCCACTTCGAATGCGTTTGCATGGCAACTGGTCGTTCGAAAGTGCAAATGTAGCCAACACACTCCCTTGAATCATCCCATTCAGATAGAATAGAACATGGTGGACACGTTGTCCACAAGAGGCGGTTTCAAAACAAATGAAAAGAAGGCCTCCATGGGAAGGACAAGGTTGACTTTGCGCAGACGGAAGGTGATCTCCTCGAGAAAACTCATTGGCAAGAAAAACAAACTTCCTTCCTTCAAGCTCCGATCCAATACAACAAACGTGAAAGAGAGCTGCTCCATTGAAACAGAAAATACTGATGATTGTCTTGATCTTCCCTGCGATACGCTCTTGGCTATTCAAAGTCTGCATAGCAATTCGGAAGGGTTGTACATCCCTCTGACCGGGAATCATCAGGTTCCGATATTGTTGGAAAGTCAGGTGTTCAGTCGTTTTGAAGAGCATCATGCGTCAGGAATCATGAGTGAGCTCGAAAGTCTGATTCAGAGCAACGAGATTCGGCAACTGTCGTGCCAAGAAGATGGCACAACCGCTGTTGTTCTTACATCCGACTACATCAAGGGAGTTTGGGATGCGCACAGACAACACTCGACTTCAGTTGAAAACAAATGTGATCTAGTGGATCCTCTGGTGGTGTCTTGGTTTGTCGAGAGTCTAAATCAATGGACCACCTTGGCAATTCCCGAAGAAGCTATCCAAGCAAGCTGGAAGCGAGATATCTTGGTTGCTGCAGACAACCACCAAACCCCAATTTCCTTTAGCGATGCCCTTCGGTCATTGCTGAAGCTTCGACTTCTTCTGCGAGAGCCAAAATCGTCCGCAACGACTTCGCAGCAATACTATCTGTGGCTACCTGAATGGGGCCTAGTGTTGAAACGATGGAACGAGGCACGGCAGCAGATGCTCGCTTTAATTGCTCGATCTAAAGGTGGAGAGATATCGGAGAGAAATGTACTCAATAAAAATCGTCATAGCTGCGTAACCACGAAGTTTCTTTTGGACGATTTGGTGCACAGGGGAAAGCTCCACATTGTGCAGAGGCCTTTTGGGAGATTCATACAGAGAGTCGAGGAGAATTGAGTGAACGGTACTATGTTGACGCTATGCAAGGACGAGAGTATTCTGAGCTCTCTTCTAGTACTACAATCAATGAAAATAGGATTACGACTGAGCACCGTACTCGACTCAGTTTGTTCACTGCTCGCTTCTCCCTCGATCGTAGTCGAAGTAGTCAATACCCATTTTCCCTACATCATACGTATGCGTGGGCGTGAAGGTAATCTGATTGATACACCCAAAAAAAGGAGGCCCAAACCATCACTGAATCAACATGATTACCCCTTTGCTAGCGTTGCTGCTGTGTCTAGTTCCAGAGGCTATATGTCTTCTTCCTCAACAAGATATTGTTCAGGAACTGTCGAATCTTCACTCACAGGAAATATCCAGAGGTTTCCGAACTTTCGGAACCATAGATAGTGGACCATCGGATGCATCTCCATGGTCGGAATCAGATTTCGACTGTATCTCGTTGGAAAGAGAAAGTGCTGGACCTTCAGAGTTAAAGCTACAGCAAGGATCAAGAATTCTCATTACCAGGAAACCAATAATTACTTTGGACGAATGTGGAGCAATAATAGAGGATGCCAAGACGGCCATTTTGCAAGGCAAATCTGCAGAAAACACAGATGACTATCCTGGAGTAGAACGGACAAACAGCGAACTAAATGAAGCAAAGATATCTGATTTGCCTAATATGAAACCTTGGATTTCGGATTTGCTGCATGAGAAGGTGTTCCCCATACTCGCATCAGCATATGGCGTTGATGTACAGGACCTGACGCTTAATGATGGGCTTGTCCTTGGGTACATAGGCCCATCAAGATCCCAGCCAATTCACCGAGATGCCTCACTTTTGACCCTGCAAATTTCTCTCTCCCCACAAAGCGATTTTATGGAAGGTGGCACCTATTTTGAAGCGTTGCGAGATTCAGTGGTAATGCAGGCTGGTCACGCAATGTGCCACTCCTCAGGCACAATGCATGCTGGGAAAGGAATTGTTTCGGGGGAGCGCTGGGTCTTGGTGTTGTTCGTATTGAGCAAGAAGGAGCCCCAGCTTGCTAAACGCTGCCACGCACGAGGTGTCTCGGCAATGGATGGTGGGGACTATGGAAGTGCGGAATCATATTTCCTCTGTGGTCTTGACGTGGCACCCAGCGACCATTTGCTTAGGCTAAGCCTTGCAAAATGCTATCTTGCACAAAATCGTCTTTCGAAGGCGCGTGAACAGTTGAGGCGAGCACAAACCTACAGACATTGCGCAAGACCATACATGTTACATGCAAATCAGCTGTTGTCATGCTCTCGTCCTCGGGCTGCGCTCCGTCGCTTGGACCGTGCATTGGAACAAATCAATGATAAGGATCTTCTTCCTGGGTCGTGGACACCGCTGCGTGCATTGGCCTGGGAAATTCGCATTCAAGCAGGCCGTTGTGCTTGTTTGTGCGCTGAAAGAGAGTTATTGACAGCTTCAACGGATCTACCTTGGTCTCGAAAACACCTCCCACTTGCGATCGAACGGATGAGAATTGCATTAGATGCTGCTCCTCAACACGAGCCATTGCAGCAAATGATAGGCCGGGCGGAACAAATCTTGGAAACCGCTTTCTGATCTTCCAGTCGGAGGATATGATATAGTTTGTCTATTGTTCGACAGTTTAGCCTCTATTCTTGACGACGAACATTGTTTTTGCAAAACACGAGTTTCTAGTGATCACTTATGATGCATAGGGAATGAAATAAACTATTTATCAACTCGGTCTCAGTCACTTTATTCATCAGAATCAGATTCACTGCCAGACTCATCTTCTAGTTCAGACTCATCTTCTAGTTCAGACTCTTCTTCTAGTTCAGACTCTTCTGCTGCCTCGGATTGCTCATCACCAATGCCCTCGTTGTAGAAACGGTGCTGGTCACTGGTCATTGATTGTATGTGGTCGCTTTCGTCGTCACCGCCATACAGAACAGAATATGACTTGGCCCAATTCATACTCAAAATCGCTTGCTGCGGGGCAGGAAGCAGACTTAGGACAATACCTGGGGGATTCGTCATCATATAGAAAAGGGTTTTCGACCACATTTTGACTGGTCTGGCCTGAAGAATAAAGCATAATGGAGCTCCCCAAAGCATCAGGTATCGAGAGATACTATTGCGGCCGCCAAAGTAACCAAAGAATAAGAATAGAAGACAGTTTCGAATGGTCTCCCCCCAATGCTGTTCAATAGAAAAGTCCATGGGCGGCAGTTGAGTTAGAACGACGACAGTGAACCTTGACTTTCACGCCTAAAACTCACAATATTTAGATTGTGTTGAATACTTTTCTTCAAATTTGTCCTTGCCCCACCCTTGCCACTACGGAAGCGTTGCCCTCGGTACTCTTCTGTGTGCCGGCTTTTTCGTACTGGTGCAAGGCTACTCTCCCAGACTTGAGCTGGTGTTTCAGCTTTCAGCTGCTCTCGAAATCGTCTGGCTTGCTCCTGCACTTCCAAACGCAGAAGAGGGGTCAACTCTAGTTCTGGGTTTTGAAGCAACTGCCCGTTTACCGACATGGCTGCTTGGTTCAGAAAATATGCTTCCAACAGTTCATCGGTCGATAAGGTCTCGGTGTCATCCTCAGCATGTGCCTTCAGTTTTGGTGCAAGATCGGTGGCAAATTTCGGGTCTACCGGGGGGACAGAATTCAGAATCAGAGTTCTACTCATGTCGCCTTCTTTCTCTTCGCCATCATCATCATCATCGTCATCAAAAAGTTCACCCACCAGCAGGTCATTATCGAGGACACGCCCCTCCGCTACTAACTCCAATCCCAGTATGGGAGGTCTACCTGGTAAGAGGCGTGATATGGAATTTTTTAATGATGTCACATTTCGGTTTCGAGCTGCCTTCAGCTCAACTTGCTGGTCCACCACCGAATTACCCCAATTTGTTTGTATGAGAAAACTGATAGGACCCTTATCTTTCATATCATTCCCGTCGCTTTCAACAACATCACCTGAAGTATCATTCCCCTTTCCATCTTCTGCTTCTATCGCAGTCCCTCCTCGCAACTTGCCCCACAGTTTTGCTCCCTCCTTCGCCTGTAGATGGGTGCGCCCATGAGCTCCAAAAACACTGCGTGGAGTGAGATTGGAGTGAAATTCGGCGGAACAAGCAATGAGCAGATAAGCAAAGAGAAGTATGAACCACTGAAATGTCATCATCGTTTCCAATCTTCGATGTTGGGAGTCGGTGTCTCTTCAGAACGCAAAACTATTTGATGATCCATGCCTTGAGAGGGATGATGGAAGTTCCAGGTGGAGAGTTCCACAGCATCAACAGGGCACACGAGCCAATTCCAGACTAAAGATTGATTGATTCATTCGATTGGAGCTATGGCTACCAACGAAATACTGTACTTGTTTTTTCAACTAGGGATACATATGGCCTGGATGCTTGACATCACTTTCATGATCAAGGTGTGGTTTGATCCAGCCATTCCGGTCCTCTTTCCTCCTCTCGATTCCACTACCCTTTTTCCTCCGTCCAAGAAATGAGTGTTGCTATGAACTATGAATATGCAATTTACGTGACTTCAAAAATCCTATGCATCCAAGACTTGGTCATTTTTTTGTTCTCTTGGAACGTCGTTGGGTGTGTCCATCTCTAAGTTGCTGCTGTCTTCTCCACTCCTAAACTCTGTGATGCCTTCATCGCCATCCGCATTGCCTTCAGTGTTCGCAGTTTCAGCGGTTCCTTGTAATCTCGCCATCTCTCGTCTCTCCACATACCGCTCTCGTGCCTGAATCACAGCGTGATTGTCTTCACCCCAAATCAATCCAGCATGGCAAGGAATATCAATGAACAGACTCAGAGATGATGACGCAATCACAATGCACCCCATCACCAAGAAAGCTGTATCATACTCGAATGATCGAAAGAAAAACCCATAGAGAACACTGCCAACGTTGCCACCAGATCCAACAAAACCTGCAACAGCTCCTGTGTACAGCTTGGAAATGTACGGTACGACACCATAAATTGCCCCCTCTGCAGCTTGCGTAAAAATAGAAAAAATGCACATTGTTGTGATGGCACCAGCAAGGGTTTGGGAGAAGGAGAATACAACGATCAATACTCCTTCACAAATCAAAAATATTGTTTGGAGCCAAAGACGGCCTCTCATCCCAAGTCTGTGGTTCAGCCGGTCGCTTACTACGCCTCCCAAAGCTCTCGCAAAGATGTTCATCGATCCGTAGAGAAATCCAATTGTCGCTGCTTGGTCAGTTTCAAGGCCAAATTGATAGTTGTAATATAAAACCGAAGCGTTGTTCATTACCAATTCCACTCCAAAGCAGCTAGCGTATTGAACAAATAGAATCCACGTATTTCTTGTCGCCCCAGAACGGAGACTCGTGGTGAAGAAAATGCGGTCCATGGTACCATTCTTTTTCATATATCTATAGTTTCCCATCGGAGCATCGTCGGAGATGAATGGCAACAACAATCCCCAGACGAGCGCCATTGCAGCCGGAATGACACAAATGGTTCGCCATGACGACTCTGAACTCCCATAGTAGTCTCGGAAAGCCGGAAACAGAATGGTGCCCATGAACACTTGAGTCCAAGCACCACCCAAGTTTCCCCAGCCCCCAACGATTCCATTTGCTGTCCCTGCAATTTCTCTAAAATGGGAAAGAAGTTAGGATCGAATAGGTGGCCTGCAAACACAGAGCTCTAACTGGAGGACTGGAGGTTATGTACTTCGTACCTAGAGAACATTCGACTTGGCCAGAATTGCGACATCACGAAAGAGCTTCCGGCAATACCAATGAAGAATCGAAGAACAGCTAGACTAGTGGCGGAGTTGACAAGCCCTACCATCGCAGTAGGTATAGCGGAGACAACCAACACGAGTGCCATAGGAATTCGGGCTCCGAAATTATCACAAACAGGCCCCATGATGATCCTTGTAAATATAGCGGTGCAATCGTTGGTGATTGAAGACGTCCACAGCTCTGCTTTCGTTAGATCCAATGTATCTCCAATCTCCTTGAGCAGAGGTGCAGGTGCGAACCATATCATGAAGGCCAGAAAGAAGCTAATCCAGGCGCAATGCAATCCTCTCATATGAGGACGTTTGAAGGAAAACAATTTGATTTGCGTGCCTCTATCTCCGTCCAAGTGATCCACGGGAATATCATAGCGGTCGTACTTTGAATTAGGGGACGCTCTAGTCGCATCCACTGCGCATTCTTCCCACTGTTGCCGTATGCGCAAATTTTCCATTTCCAGTGGATCGAGTGGAACATTCACGTTCGTGGGAGGACCTTGCGGAACTCTCTTGTCGTCGACTTCAACCTGTTCCTCCTCTGCCATATTTCTCAGCTCTTTGTTGCGAGGTCGGTCTCTGTAGTGTCGGAGTTGTCTTTTGTAATATGCAATACAAAAGAAAAAAGGGGTAGAGGAAAGTTTAGGAGGGATGAGACAACATCCGAATCATACAGTAGAAGATAGAGGAGATCGCTGTTGAAACGTCGGGAACTTGTAGGACAAGGAGAGATTCACTTCCGTTTACGCAGCGGGAGGTAGCACTTTCTGGCAAAAATACTCCGGCAATAATACACTCAAGTAATAAATACTCCGGCAATTTTATTCTCCCCACAAATGGTCTGTCTCTCTGTACGGGTGTAACTACACCAGTACTATGGCATCAGCGAAACCCACTTGAGCGTAGAAGTGGCAAAGTACTGAAAAAGATACAGATCCTGGAAGAGCTCGCAACATTGATATAGAGCATATTGGGAATCATTCTACACTACAACGAGCAATGAAACACAAAACAAACAATTTATCAAAAGAGCAAGGCAGGAAACGACTTTTTACAAAACAACCACCACATTGTCGTCATTCAAATCGCTTCGTGAATCACTTCAGAAGCGAATCGACTGCAAGATTGCAAACCTAAAGAAGCAAGGATCCATTGACAATGAAACATACCAAGCTACCAGAATGGAAACTGTAGAACTATTGTCGAACAATTCATCGTTCTCCTGTGGAGCTTTGGAAGCCGAATGCAAATGGGCGGTAGAGGGAATCCTCCGGGATCATAATACTGTACACAGAAGGCAGGCGCACAAAAGCAAGCAGCCGAAGGGGGACGCGCAAATATCTTCTCGACTGCAAAATATTAGTGGGTCCTGGCATTGGCAAGGTCATAACACTACCATTCCCCATTACAATTGCTTACGCTATGACTATTGACAAAAGCCAAGGACAATCATCAACCAGAGTTGGTTTGTCTCTTGAAAAGCTGTGCTCACGGTCAACTATATACTGCAATGTCAAGACCACGAGATGCCAAACATTTTACTATATTAATGGCAACAAATGGAACGGAAGCCCGATGCAATGTTTTATGGCCTGAGTATGTATTTGTTTCATAAAATGATTCTATGTTAAATTGTTGCTACATATACTACTCCTCGACCATCTGATCATTTGGACAAAAGGGAGTGCGCACAACATTAATGGGTTTTGATGTGCTGGGCTAACACCTTCGTAGCAGCAGCCGGAGGGGAAGGGGCCCCCTCCGGCTGCATCGCACACATCGCGCTAGCTAATTACAATAAATCGTTAATGCAGCATCTTCTGCTATAATTAAACATGTTTAGAAAATGACATATCCTCTTTTCCTCAAGTTACCTGTCTGGATAGCTCGAGTGCAAGTTCCAAGTCGGATTCTTCCCTGGAATTGGGAACAACGGGAGTTGCTGCCACCGATGGAGAAGACAATGATCCTTCGAAGGACCTACGTGGAGGGTCCTCGATCGGGTGATATTCTGCACCGCTGGTTGCTTTGGTCAAGGCAGACATCCAACGATGATAATCTTCTTCACACGATGCAGCAGCCCGGATGACAGGGTATCTGGAATCACAGGCGTTGGTGTAAACCACAAACGACAAGGGGTGGTTGGGATAATACTCAACCTTGGCGATTCCGAACTGAAGTGCAAATGATTTTCCTTCTCCAAGATCCCAACGATAATGATCACCACTTAGGTACAACTTTGAGCTTTTGGCCTTCCATTTGCGAACCATGCTCTTGCTCTTTACGATGAGCATTCCAGAGATCAACAGGCCATTGGGGTCTGGCACTTCCGAGTAGTAAGTGTCCATTGAAGCAGCTTGGTCTTTCGGGAACAACAATTGCCAAGTAGTCGGAGTTTTTGGATCACTCGTTCTCCCTTGATACGATGGCACAATGGGGCTTCCAACAGCCCTTGCAGTTGGTGTCAATGGCTCTGTTTCGGCGGTCCCATAACTTCTATGGGAATCTGGTGTAGTACTGACTCTGAGATTGGCAGGTGGCCGTCCCGGCGAGTTGCGCTTTGCCATCACCTTTTCGAGAACCTTCTTTTGCTTGTTCTCCATCTGGCGGGCCATAGCGGCATCGGCTTCGTCGAGACTACTCCTCACGGCTGCATGGGTGACGTGCTGGGAGTCCTGCTCCTCTTTCAACAATCCAAAGGCAACATACAAAGATTCCAATTGCTGTCCCATATCCTTGATTCGCTCGTCTTGAACGGCAAAACGAGTCCTGTACTGTGCCAAGCGTAACTCATTCTGACTGTCCGCCTCCTGTAGCTGCTTGATCAGCAGCATCATGTTCTGGTTGTCAACTTGCGAGTTCACATGGCTCTGCCGAGTTTGATTATCCAAGTCTTTGATCATCATTCTGGTCCTTTCTTGTTCCGCCTGCAATGCAGATCGAGCTTGACGCAGAGCTTCGTCCTTCTCCTTCATCGATTTCAACAGACGTTCGTAATCTGCTGCCATTTCAGGGGGAACAGACGAAACCTTGCCTTCGTTCTGTTGGTTTGCAGCCAGTCCCTCTTGCATCTTACGAGCGTATTCTTCCTGCAACTTGCGAAGCTTAGCCTCAAAGTCAGCTTCAAGCTGGGCTGCCTTGGCAGATTCATTCTTTAGGCGCTCTGCGTAGTCGCTGACATCGTTGCGATACTGATCACACTCTGATTCGAGGCGAGTTGCTTTAGCACGTTCATGACGAAGCTGTTCGTAAAGATGATGGATTTCGCGCTCGTGCTTCTCCTCTACCTCCTCAAGCTCTCCAACACGAAGTTGCAGATTCGCGATCTCTGGTGCAGCCATATCTTTGCGTAGTTCCCCTTGCTTGGCGAGTGTCGCGGCCTCCAGTTCAGCTTTGAGTTTTGCAACACGGCTTTGCATTTCACCAAAGGCTTCATCAGCACAGGCATCCTCCAGAGCTTTTCGGAGATCAGCCACATTGATACCTTGCAAATCGGCAAGAATCCTCAATTGCCTTTCCAGTCTGTTGATCTCAACTGCCTGAGCTTCGTTCTTCGCTTGGAAGATACGCAGCTGCTTTGACAGTTCTGATAGGCCTGCAGATCCTGCAGCTCGAGCGCGGCGCTTGCTGGCAGATTGAGGGAGAGCTTCGGCACCAATGTCATCTTTCTTTTCTTCGTTGATGTCGGCTTCAACCATGTTGGGAATCATATTGTTTTGGGATTTAGCACCAACACGGCGAGAAATTTGTGATATCCTTGTTGATCCCAGCAAATCACGAGTCGTGGTTGTGGAAATTACTCGGATGTTGTTCCGGGAAACGACGAATACACTCGTGTTTTCAACTCTTCGCATTAGATAGGGTTGGTTTCCAATCCTACTTATTCATAGTTTTCCTATTCCGTGACGATCGTGCGAAGAAGCGATTCCAAACCATTTTTACGGAAGCTGGATACTAATAACGGACGACCCGCATTCACGGACATTTCTACTTGTCATTTTACGGACGTATTCGTACGAAGGACAAACCAAGATGTCGCAAAAATCCAAAGTCCATCTTGGCCGCTCGACCATCAAGTCCTTGACCCGAAGAGTATTTATGCACACCTGGTGATTCCAAGAAGTGATTCGCACCATTGTCGGAAATCGACGAAAAGCAACATCAATATGGCGAACGAAGAAGGGCGACCACCGTTGGCTGCATTGATCCTAGATCTGGCTAGCAGCCGTGCGGACTGCATCCCCGTCCGAAAACGAAACGCAATGATTGCCGACGTCACAAGATCCCTGCAGGAGGAGAGCTCCTCTCGTAGTGTGCTGGCAAATCTTGGTTGTAAGTATGCGTATTCATTGCGACAACCATAACAGTACAATCGTCCTTACTATTGATTACAATTTACAGGTGTCGGCTGCTCTTCAAAATTTGGCTGTCAGAGAATAGCACGTTTGTATCAAGTGGCGATCATCCATGAAGAGAACAAAGAAACTCTCCTTTCTTTGGCCAAGGAGATGTGTCATTTGCTTAGAGAATCCGGTGACGCGGCGTTGCTGGAAGAAATTAGAGAGAAACTTCCTTCTGAAAGGTTGTCAGATATCTTTGCTGATATTTCTCAAGACACTGCAATTCCTGCGCTAGCTTTCTCAGAGCCGAACTGGGCGCTTTTTATCAAGCAAGCTCTAAATGATCCTGTACCATCTTCTGAGGATATGGAATTGTGCCGAGTCTTACTGACGACGATGGACTTCGATTCCTGGGAAAATGTCGTGGCACCAGCTTTGCTACTGAAACTCAAGGCCAAACCAGAGACCTTCCTTGATATGGCCGAGGGGCTGTTCCGTTGTGTCAACTCAGAGGTCTTAGTGCAATCTTCTATTGTGGCTGAAGAAATTCTGCCTGTCTTGATGAAACACGCCAAGAGTCCAAAGCAAAATGTTCGTGAAACAGCGGCCTTGATAATCCAGCACTCTGCCAGGGCATCAGTTGTGTCTTCCAAATCTGAAAATGCAACCGAATTGCTGCGACGGGTTTGCCTGGCTATCTCTGACACGAATTCTCTGACTCAGGTCTATCAGCGGCAAACTGCATACGAGACTCTCAATGGTGTTGGAATCATGGTCGGGGAGCAAAAGGTGAAAATGGACCCTGAAGTCATTTCGACAATTCTTGTAGGAATCTGCACTCCGCTGTCCAAAGAAGCCAAAACCGCCGTTAGCAATCGCGATTTTGGAATTGAGGCCTTGCTGCGATGGATGGTTGTTGGAAAAAGGAATGGGGGATCAAAAGGGTACGAAACTTCTCTGGAGTTTGTTCGTAAACCAGTGATTTCGCAGAATACCTTTGATTTCTTGGCTGTTTTGGGTGGGCTTATCCAGAAATTACACCCTGATATCGTTGAATCCTTGGTGCCAGACTTGTGGAAAGACAAGAGCTTTGTTAAGGGGCTTGAAACTTATATCGAAGCAGCCAATAAGAAACATTCTTCGTCCTCTTCCATCCCCCAGGTGGAAGGATTGCTAGCAGTCTACCTGTGTTTGATCAATAGTGCTGCAAGCTCACATTCGAAGCTCTTGCCTATTGCGGAGAAGGCACTGGCTGCTGGTTCCTCCAAGGTAGAGAAAACTTCTTTTGTTTACAGCGAAGCTATGACAAAAGCCATTCCTGTGAATCCCCTTGTTGGGCAGATTCTTCCAGAGGTTATAACCGGGTTCATCAAAGCAAATTCTTCGGCTGATGGCACAATGATAAAGATGAACTCTGCGTCAGCGATTGTCCATGCACTTGTCTGTACTATTGCAAATCCATCATCAACAAGCGAAAAGAACCCTGTGGAGGCCATTTGCTCCACAGTCAAGGCAGTTTTGGACTATCAACCGGCAGCTGATGGGATTGCTGAAGCGTTGTTTTTCCATGTAAACACACTCTCTGCTGATTCTTTTGAATTGAGACGATCCCTGAAAGCAACGAGACAAGCAATTGACGAGATCAAGGAGGATTCTGTAAAGGGAAAATGCAGCAGTGCTGGTTCTTACATTGGCATTGACGTAAATTCAGTGCGGCATGTAGCCCGAATACTGGTGGCTCGACCACTGCAAGTAAAATCACTTGCAATCTCAATGATTTTGCTGCACCTTGGCTCTACTCTTCGGGCAAATGGGAAGCAGCGCTCATCCCTAGTGAAAACAACGAACGAGGTGTTTCAGGATTTGAGCTTTGATCTTAGTCTGGAGGAGAATGCATCAGCCATTGCAGATGTAATCGCTGACCAGGCTTCATGCACTATGTCAGATTCTGACGAGCCACGTTTGATCGGCGATGATCTTCAGTCCGGAGCGCTGAGTCTTATCGTGTCACTGGGGGCAGTGGCGAGCACATTTTCTGTTGATGAGGACGATCCGAATGACTGCGACAAAAACCCTTATGCTTTTGCAAAAAGGCTCTGCGTCAAAGAAATAGCTCCTCGATTAGCAGCAGTTTCCAAAAGGTTAGTTGTTGAAATCGAATCACTGTCTGCTCTGGATGTCGCCGTCTACAAGTCCGACGAAGGGACACTTTTCAGCAGCGAATCTCCAGCTTCTTCTGATACCAATGTCCCTTCGAAGAGTCGTCTAACTGAAGATGAAGAATGGGAACTTCAGATGAAGAAAGAAATGGCGAAGAAGAAATCCGAAAAGAAGGATGCCGAACCGTTGACGCCTGCGCTGAAGAAAAAAGTAGTTGAACAAGATGAGCAGCGAAAAACAATTTCCTCAATTGTAGCTAGGGTTGGTTGCGCTTTTGATGCCATTCAATGTCTAGCGGTGTCAGCCATTGAGATCGGAAACGCTTGTCTACCATTGCTGTCCGAGAGTGTTCTAAAATTGGCTGTGTCAGAATCGCCAGCAGCTCAAGGGATACCTTGTATAAGAACGAAAGCTCTAGAAGTTCTTATCTCTCTTGCCGGCTGTGTTTACGAAATCGAAGAATCGTATGCGTCGGCGATGGCCATCGCCCTTGTCACAAGCTATCAGCAGGTTCCAGGTATTGAGGAGAAGGCGGCGTCGAAACGCATGACTGTCTCCCCTCTCCCATCCCCCTGTGAACCTGCTGCTGCAACGATTTTTGAAATGGACGAATTTCATGATGAGCTTTCAGGGCCATCGTTCGCGTTTCTTTTCCCAGTTATTCAAGCAGCTTTGATGGGTCCGCGAACGACACCTGGCTGCGAAGGCGCATTGCGTGTCTTGGAAAGGCATACAATTTTCCTTGCCGGTCATGACAAGAACCCTGCTGTCACACCATTGCGAGCACAGATGGTTGAGAGTGTGCTTGAGTTACTTCGCCATGACAGGGCTCAAACCTTTGTGGACCCCACTCCTTTCGAGACTCTCGTTGCATGTTATTCGACAGATGATGAGGATTCAGAGCCGGTTGCAGCTCTATCAACAGCCGAACTTGCTCCATTGCTTGACGAGCGTGGTGCACTTGGGAAAAGAAGCTGTCGTATAGCATCGATGATCGCTCTTGGCTCCATTTCTACAAGCCAGAAGAAACTGGTTAAGAACAATCCGCTGATCGAAAACAGAGTTTGGTTGAACTGCTTTGAGGAAAACGAACCTATCCGACTTGAGGCTCGGAAGACTTGGGGTATAATCCATGAGATTGCTGGTTTGGAAGAGTCCAAGGAGGACGTTTCACTCCCACCACCATCTACCATGTATTCCATTCCGCTTCTTCCGCTCCTTACAAATGAGAACGAATCAATCGCACAGTCAGCTGCAGCAGCTCTCGCAGCTGGTATGGCTGCGCATTCAAAGTCAGTTCATCGAAACTTGGAGAAGCTATGCGCAACATACATAGAATCGTGTCCAAGTCCCGGAGATGATTCAAGAACTTCAACGCCGTCTCAGACCAAACCAAACTCGGCTCCAATAAAGAAGAAACCAATAGGTGCTTCAGCATCCTTAAAGAAAAAGACCGTGAAGAAATCAGCTCTTCAGGTAGCTTCAATTGGTCAGCCAAAGAGATCAAAGAAAAAGACAACACAGTCTGCTTTGCTAAAACCAAAAGCCGAAAGAACTTTGGATCAAGAAACTCTTGAGAATCAGTTCAAGGCAGGACCAGACAAGGTGCCCGCAGAGAAGGATTCCCCTGAAAAGGTGGGCTCGAGGTTGGGAGTGCTCAGAGCCTTGGCTGCAATGCCTTCGGCCAACGTCACAATTGATATGCCAGAATTGACATTGCTTTCTGGTTTTCTTATGGCTTATGGTATTGCTGATGGAGATGAAGAAGTTAAGAGCAGATCTAGGAACACTCTCCGTGATCTAATTGCGTCGTACGGGGGGTCTGATACGGCTATCGCCTTTTTGCTACCGCAGCTTGACGAGATATTGAAAACTGGTGTTGCCAACAAAGAGACCCTTGGTTCTTTGTCCAAGGAAAAGATGCCCCACGGCATTGGTGCTTCGGATCGCAGAAAAGAGGGTGCTGTGGTTGCCTTAGGATCTGTCGCACTGCATTTGAAGGGCCCGGAGAACGCAGGGAAGATCGACGCCACGATCGACATGCTATTACAGTCTCTGAAGACCCCGAACGAAGGTGTCCAAGCAAGTGTGGCCGACTGCTTGACAAAGCTCATGAAGAAAGGAAATACCCAGGAGAGAATTGAGTCCATCCTTGATAGCTTAGTCATGGAATGCTTGAACGGGGATAGCACTACTACACGACGTGGGGCAGCCTATGGGATCTCCGCCGCAGTCAAAGGCAGTGGGATTGCAGCACTAAAGAAGTACAACATCGTTGGCAGATTGGAAGAAGCCTGCTCCTCTGGAGACTCCACGAACAAAGAAGGCTCTCTTTTTGCTATTGAGTTACTATGTACTCGTTTGGGCCTACTATTTGAACCCTACGTTATCGTCCTCCTTCCGTCTCTCCTGAAGTCATTCAGCGACAACAGCGATCATGTGCGAAAAGCAGCCTCCCGTGCTGTTGGGACCATAATGAGCAAGCTTTCTGCTCATGGAGTCAAGCTCGTTATGCCAGCTGTCCTCACTGCGTTCAATGACAGCGCTTGGAGAACGAAGCAGGCGTCAATTCATATGCTTGGATCGATGAGTCATCTCGCGCCAAAGCAGCTGGCGTCGGCATTGCCGAAGGCAGTGCCAAAGTTGATCGAGGCATTTGCTGATACACACCCCAAGGTGAAAGGCAGCGCCCAAGAGGCACTGGATGAAATCAGTACAGTTATCCGTAACCCCGAAATTTCATCAATAAGTGCGGTGCTACTGAAAGCCTTGACAGATCCAGCGGACAACACTCTAGCTGCGTTAGAGGCATTGATTGAGACAGAATTTCTCCATGCAATTGATGCTCCAAGTCTTGCATTGATTGTCCCAATTTTGCATCGAGGGCTTCGCGATCGAACAGCTACCACCAAACGTTATGGTGCACTGATTACAGGAAATATCTGCACAATGATAAACGATCCTAGGGATTTCGTGCCGTACCTTCCGACCTTGATACCCGATCTAAAGGCAATCTTGCTTGACCCGATCCCTGACGTTCGAAGTATCTCCGCCAAAGCATTTGGGTCTCTCACAAGAGGACTCGGAGAAGGGACACTTGCTGATCTTCGACCATGGCTCATCGATCGTTTGCAGGCAGAGGATGTTAGTTCAGCAGAGAGAAGCGGTGCTGCCCAAGGGTTGACGGAGGTCCTAATTGCTTCCGGCTCATCCGTCGTTGAAAGTGTATTGCTCGAAGAGATTCTTCCTCTAAAAAGTCACCCCTCTGCCTGCACTCGACAAGGTGTGCTTTGGATGCTTACCTTTCTACCCCCCGCTCTTGGACAAAATTTTGCTCCATTGCTCGATGAATGCCTTCCAGCTCTAATCAGTGGCCTTTCTGACGAAAACGAGGAAGTTCGGGAGATTGGAATGCGAGCAGGTCGTGTTATGATTAGAAGCCATGGTCGTGTTCACTTTGGCAAGATTCTCCCCATCCTGGAGAAGGGCATGGGTGACGTCGACCATCGCATTCGCTTGTCCTCTCTTATGCTTCTTGGTGACCTCTTGAGCATGATTGGGGGAACGACTGTTCTGAGAACTGATGGTGACACACAAGATGACATTAGAAGAGCTGAAAAGGCTCAGGCTCAACTAACGCTTACACTTGGCGTGGAAAACAAGAATAAAGTACTTGGAGACATCTACTTGGCAAGAAGTGACTCCTATGTGTCAGTGCGCCAAACGGCTATTCAAGTGTGGAAGACAGTTGTAAGTGTCACTGCACGCACTCTCCGCCAAATATTGCCTGTCTTGGTCACTAGAGTAGTAAAGGATCTTGCAAGTGGAAACACGGAAAAGACTGAGGTAGCTGGAAAATGCCTCGGCGACATAGTCACCAAGCTTGGCGATTCTGTGCTACCAAGCATTATTCCAGTACTTCGGAATTCTTTGTACGAAGGAGACACCTTCACGAGGCGTGGTGTCTGCGTCGGGCTATCAGAGGTTATTAGTTCTTCGACAAAAGATCAAATTTTGCGATTTCTTGACATCATTGTAAAGGTTGTTCAGGATGCTCTGTGTGACGATGAGCCAGATGTCCGACAGATGGCAGCATCCAGCTTTCAAAACCTGTATACTCTTGTTGGAAGTCGAGCAATGGACGAGGTCGTGCCCGCATTGGTTGTTTCCCTCGAAAGCAATGATAGTGATGAAACTAGGCGACTCCGTGCATTGAATGGACTTACTGGGATTTTGAGTATCCGAAGCCGGGAGTTGCTACCATACATCATACCAAGACTCGTCGAGCTGCCGATGACAAGTAATCATGCAAAAGCACTTTCGAGCATTGCTGATGTTACCGGAGATACCATGTTCTACCATTTTAAGACTATCATTCCAGCTTTCATTACAGACCTCGCAAATTCGTCAGATAACGACAAGGAACGGGAAGCCAATGTGCGGGATTGTGTACGCTCTGTTTGTGCTAATTCTGACGAGGCAGGTCTTAACTCGCTGATTAGTGAAGTAGTCTCAAGATGCTCCAGTGACAAAGCGTCAATAAGGAAAGAATGCTGCTGGATGTTTGAAGTGATCGTTACAGAACGTAAGTTTTCGAGAGCGTGTATGCTGCAGCAGCTTGTATGAGGAAAGAAAATACATATCTATTGGTCCCCGTGACCACGTGAGAGCGTTCTACCATGAGATTTCTGTCTGACAAGAAGCTAGATTCTCACTATGACAGAATGTCCAATGTCTTTCTCTAACAATAATTGGTTTGCTTTCCACAGGTCAAGAACAAGGGGATTTCTATGAGCTGATCCCTATTCTTATTCGTGAGCTTGTTGCTCGTCTCAACGATGAAAATGTCGAAGCTCTGAAAGCTGCACACAAAGCGTTTGCGGCCTTATCGAAGAATGTGGCGGCGGAGGAACTTGTGAATCATGTAGAATTTATGAGGAACCAGATTGCCAGTTTGGTCAGCGACGCTAGGAGGAGAAAGGGAGGGGTGGGCGATGGGGAATTCCTTCTTCCTGGTTTCAATCTACCCAAAGGTATGTCTCTTATGACATTTTGACACCTGACGCAATATGATGACCTTTATTACGTTACTTCCCGACCTGAATTGTGGGGTACAAACGATTAGTCTTTCTGATTGCTCCGGTCGTGGAAACGCGAGGAATGCACTTGAGAGATTGTCACTGATACATTGCTTGTCTGTGCTTTGAACAGGGTTGGAGCCACTTTTGCCGATTTACCAGCGTGGTATATTGTATGGCACCCCATCTATTCGTGAAGCATCTGCCGCCGGTTTGGGAGAAGTGATCTCTCTTACTGCCGCAAAATTCTTGGCCGGCCCGCTAATAATCAAAATGACTGGTCCTCTTCTTCGTATTGTTGGCGACCGCAACCCATCGAACGTCAAAATTGCAATATTGAAAACGCTTGGGCTGATTTTGGTGAAAGGGGGGGCAGCCCTCAGAGCATTTGTCCCTCAGTTCCAAACTACGTTCGTCAAGGCCCTTGCAGACCCCTCACGCCAGGTGCGAGTAGAAGCTATTGGGGCTTTGGGGCTCCTCATGCCGCTGTCCACACGCGTTGATCCGCTGCTCAAAGAGCTCGTTTCGGGAGCGGTGGGGAAGAGTATTGGCAGCGACACTGTGGGAATTGTCGCTGTGCAGGCAGCGACTCTTGAGGCTCTTGCGGTGGTGCTGAAACATGGGGGGAAGAAAGCAAAGCTACCCGATACCATACCTTCAGCGCTCACGGTCAGCCAAGAGCTCCTAGGCCACAGTGAAGAGTCGATTCGCGAGGCTTCTGGTAAGGTGATGGGGATTGCTTGTGATATTCTTGGTGTAGAGACAACGGTCGACGTTGTTCGCCAGACCATCCTCCAGGCCGACGGAGATTCCGGGGAGCTGAGACATGGCAAAGCATGTGCAATCCGCCGCATACTGTCTGAACCTATTGGGGGCCAGCTAGACGACAGCATTCTGTCAGATTTGAGAGACTTGTCTCTTGACTATATGAAAGATGACAAGCCTGTTGTAAAACTAGCTGGATGCATTGCTGTTGGGCCGGTGGTCGCACGATCTGCAGACCCGACTTCGACTTTGCGGAATCTTGAGCCTGAACTTTTGGCTGTCATGGGCAACTCAAAAGAGAAGCTGGAGACACACCAGGCAATTGCCTCTGGCCTCTGTTTAGCACTCTTGCTTTCCAATGTTGAGAACAGGGTTGATTTTTTTGGACTGGAAATGATGAATGCTAGCTTGAAGCTGGCTATGAGTGGAGCACAGAGGGTACAGTTTGCTTTTAATGACGTGCTTTATCTCGCATTGGATGTTGCAAACGGTCAAGACGGCTTGGATTACTACACCTCCATTGCTATGTTCGAGAATTCAAAGCAAATGAAGAGCGTCTACTCGAAAGTCCTTTCGAAAAAGAGAAAAATCACAATTATGGATGATTAGCTATTGAAGTCTTTCTCGTCCATGTCCTTAGAATAAGTTTTAGGTTGTCGCTTCTGAGCTTTGTTGGATATTTCGATATTCGCTTATCTACATATTTTTGCAACCACAACAGAATAGAGTACCATGCCAGATTTGATGCATTCGTTTTCGTTGCTGTGAGTCGCTCCTAATCTGACCAAATATATCTGAATCAGGGTGAATGGTGGTAAACGTTGTGATCGAATGAACATGGCATTACATACACTGTACTACTGCATGGTCTGACTATTGGATTTTCCTCTCGTTTGTTGCGTCCTTTCAGCTTGTCGCTAAATCCGGGTGACCATCCTCCAATATGGATGTACATAGAAGTCAAACCGATCAGCGCCTTCGTCTCGTTTTGGTTAGATTGTAAAAAATGTGTGCTTCTCTTTGCATCCATAGGATGTTGGCTCGGCTCTTTCGATATCTTCTAATTCTGGAGACGGTTTCCACGCTGACTACAGCTTGGATATTCGTTCCATCGACTTCCAAGCTTGGCTCATCTTCATCGCAGCTTCGTTGTGTTGTGGATTCAGCCCATCTGTGTGGTCGTCGGTCTTTTCTACTTTCATCCGTTGGATTCACCGTTGGTGCTAGTACGCTCGCATCAACAGCGACTGCTAAAGATGTTGACCCTTTTGCAACTTTGGATGCGATGGCAGAGAAAATAGGCAACAGGAATAGCAACGATCCTAGCTCGATTTCACGGCTGCCAACTCGAAATGAAACTGAAAAAGAAAGATTGACCGGCGATGAACATTTCAAAGATAGTTCACCAATGGACATGGACGAGGCTTTGAGGAAGACGAGAAAACAGAAAAGAATCGACCCACGAACTCATGGTTGAGGGAAGCTTGCGAAGATCATACATAGTGGCAAAGAACCTTTAGGGTGTGACGAAGTTAAAGAGATCCGAGAGTCTTACCATGATATTAAAACTAGGTCTTTGAAACTATGATGTACCGTTTTCCTGCACCAGGACTGCACGTTGAGCTACTTGAACAACCGCTATTTCGAATCTGTAAATCTGTTTCCTTAGTATCTGGTCGTGTCATCTGAAAAAGCGAATTGAAGGAAATGGCGAACGACTCGATATATTCCGGTGTAGTCCCGACAGCAATACGGAGCTTGAGACTTGTCAAAGATAGGTTGAAATTCAGAGAAGACTTTTTCCAGTATATTATGATGACCTGTTCAACCAAAAAACCCAACCGATGAACTTTCTTTCGATCTGATAAGTGCAACCACAGAATTCACAAGGAAATCCAGAAATCTTCCAAATCAAATCGTCGGCTGAAGACCATTTCTATGTTGGACCAGGTTCGCCACATCCAACCTCACCCTGATTTGACCTGTACACAAATGGCTAGGACTATTTCAAGACAACTTCGACCCGTGCCGAAGATTCATGAAAGCAATCGAGTTCTTGAGATTCATCTTGAATGCAGTTCTTGAAGTCACCGTACATCGCATATGCAGCTTCCAAGTCTGCAACAATGACGTCAGCATTTTCAACCAGTAGCATGCGAACTCTTGGCCCCACTTCCTGGCCAATCGTTCAGGTAAATTCTTCCATTCTCGTTTCGCTCAGCAGATGGAGCCGTTTCTTTGGATCTTTGATCATAGTCGCGCTTTGCAAACGCAGCTTCTGGCGAATTTGAATTCAAAACAGGATTTGGGATCTTCTCTCTCGGATAAAAAGGGGAGTGTATTTTAGGGGTTCATACACACCAAAGGCTGCTCATTTTTACATGCCACACATGTTGTTGATACAGTAGTGTCGCTATGCAATAGAAATTTAATATGTGGTACATAGTGTCGCTACGACACGCTCGGCATGTCCCTATCAGCAGAGATCGCAGTACATCAACACGTACGTTATCCAACATGTCGTGGGCTGTTTGGTAGAAGTGAAACTGCCTCTGATCTTGCGCGACGAAAGCAAGCGAAATGAAACATGGTCCTTTCACTTCCACACACTTTTCATACAAAAAAACGACACCATGGCGCAACGATGGGGCGACGTTTTGGATGATTCCGATGAGGAAAATGAAGTCACTCCAGAATCTTCTTCTGCTCCAAGTGGTCTAGTCATCCCGCCAACACACAAATCTCGAATTGATTCAAAGGGCATCCAGATTGTCACTTCATATCGTCAACATCCGGCCAACCCAAAGCAATTGCTGAAAACAATCACTAAGATCCGGGTTACGACCAGAAAAGTGAAAGAAGCAAAGGCGGTGGAACAGCGACGCAAATGGGCCAAGTTTGGAGATGCAATCAAGGACGAATCAGCAGAAGGTGGCCAGAGATCTACTATCATATCGAAGGATGACGTTTTCTTGGAGGATCCAAACGCAGACACTGATTTGCAGGATGAAGATGCGACCTCAGCCATTGCAGGAAACTTGAATGAATTCTGGGCAAAACAGCAAAGGCGTCAGCTGGAGCGAAAGTACGATGTTGGCGAAGAATCGCAAGTGGCTGGAGCTGCCGCAGGAGGCTGGACACAAGTTGGAGCTGGTGGTGCTGCTGCGAATCCCTCTTCTGGCAAGTATGTGCCACCTGCTGCCAGAGCAGGATTAGCTGGTGCCGGTGTTGGCCTCAAACCAGAAAGACGGACTGATGACCTGAATACTATTCGCGTGACCAACATCTCGGAAAACACATCGGAAGCTGACTTGCAGGATCTGTTTAAGCCTTTTGGCCGTATCTCTCGTGTCTACTTGGCCAAGGATAAGGAAACGTTGCAGTCACGAGGTTTCGCATTTGTTTCCTTTGTCAATAAGGTTGATGCTGCACGGGCGATGGAAAAACTGCAAGGCTATGGGTACGACCACTTGATTTTGAAATTGGAATGGGCGAGGCCCAACAAACCCAAGGATCCTGCCTCCAGTGGCAACGAGTATCGCTCTGGATATGGAAAAGCTCTTGCTCAAGATACCAAGGAGAAAGTCAGCTACGCCTCCAATCTTACAAAGTAAATACATTGATTCAGAAGAAATTATTAGAGCTCTGTAGTTTAGTTGCAACAATGCTGTATAAGGAACTATTGGACAAAGTGTGTCCCAGCCAATCGCCATGCCCACTCTCCTGTGGCTCTGAAGATAATCTAACTCCCGAAAAATAAGCACCGATACGATCGATATCCGTTCCAGATCCATTCATAACTCTTGACCATATTTCCAATGAAACGAACTATGAAGCCAGTTCACACTGAGGTTACTGGCAATCACACCGCAAAGCATAACTCGTCGAAAGAATCAGGATAATTATAGGCTAGCCAGGCCAGAGTTCAGCGTCACTTGCAATATTCTAGATGAGAAATTTTGATCGTCTTTGTCGACAAACATCTCACGACTTGCCATGCCGGTGAACAGACTTTCAAACGTACTTTTATTAAGAAATCATACAGAACGAATCCAAAGCTATTGCTTGTCGCTCAATCAATCTGTAACAACAAGCCTGCAGCAAATGCAGGAGCAAGAAACGTTGGAAGGAATTCCCAAGAATCGGGAACCCGGACATTAGAGCGTTTGCTGACCTCCCCATGACTCATATTATGCACGATCAAATCGTGTTTACCGTCAGCATAGTCATTGTCAACGCCTACACAAGGATATCATAATACAGGGAGATCCAACACCTACCACCTTGTTTCCAGTCACCACCACCATGTTTGGATCACGCTCTTTCTCGGCATTAATGCGCCGAAATTGGATCTATCGGCTTCGAAATCCTATCGGAACGGTGAGTTCCCCTGTCTGTGACAAATCGATCTTCAGTGCTGGAGGATTATGGATTTCTGACGCACTTCATTGTTTTTGGGCTTGCTGCAATCTACAGCTCTTGGAGGTTCTCCTTCCAATTTTATTTGTTTTCTTCTTGCTTCTAATCAAGAAGGCCGTCGAAAATACAGATGCATTCAAGGCCGAGGTAGTCGAAGCAAAGTTCCCATCAAGCTCTGACGTCCTTTCGACGTTTTCATTTACTGACTACGTCATCGCTCTACAAGCTACGCGAGTTTGTCAAGATTTCTCTTATCTGGGCTATGATGTGCAAGCAATATCTGGAATGCCAATAAAGGGACTCAATTACGATTCAGGGTCGTCTGGGACTAACAATCAAGTGCCGTTTATCAAGTGTGATAGCCGTCTATGCACAGAAGATGGTGAAGACGCTCAGCAATATTGCGAGTACTTCGGTCTCGGAGTTGCGGCAAGCTCCAGCGGTGACGAGATTGGCACTGCGCAAGCCAAAGCATTCCAGGAATACATCTACAGTCGCTACCCCGTACTATCACCATCGAACAGCACAATGTTGCCATTTGACTTCGAGTTTGTGCAGATGTTCCGCAGCGAAGAGGATTTGGAAGACTACGTCACGTCTGACGGATACAGTGACCCAAAACTTGCTATTGCGATAGTTTTTGATGGAACGGACAGAAGCATTGACTACAGTTACAAAATCCGAGTCAATTCTACGGGTTTCAATTCTCCAGAGGACACAGGACGTCCTGCGACTATCACAACACCGCCTACCGACAAAATGTTCGAGACTTATGCGAAGGATGACACGGAGTCGTGTCCAGACAATGTTGGTGGAACCCCAGACTCTGGTCCGTACACGGACAGTTGCACCGGAAAATATATTTACAACGGGGCTTTGGTTCTACAGCGTTTGGCAAATGACTTCATCATGGCCGAGACTGGTGCTCGAGACAGTGGGTTCTATGTAGCCGATCATGGCGTGAGGTTTGTGCCATTCCCATCCAAAGAATACACAATCTCTGGTTTCTTTTCTTCCATTTCTTGTGAGTTTTTCCATTGCAACAAATAATTTATCATTCACCAAGCTGACACTTTGATTGTATGCAGCCTACGCACCACTTCTGGTGACATTGGGTTTTCTTTATCCGGTATCTGCTATTGTTCGAGGTATTGTGCAGGAGAAAGAGCTGCGTCAAAAAGAGCTGATGAAAATGATGAGCGTGAAAGAAGCTGACATTGGATGGTCGTGGTTCCTATCGTTTGTGTTGCTGCACATACCTACAGTTGCAGGAACAACAGGTGTGAGTGCTGCTTTGTTCTCCGAGTCCTCCCCTGTTTTGCTATTGGTGTTTTGGATTCTGTTCTTTGTCTCCATGATCGTGTTCAGCTTCTTTTTGGCCGCATTTTTCAGCAAAAGCTCTAGAGCAACCTTGGTCTCTCTTTTGATCTTCTTCGCCGGTTATTTTGCAACTGAAATAGCTGATTACAAGACAGGCTCGACGGGCGCCATCACTGCAGCTTCATTGCATCCCATTGGTGCCTTCGCATATGGACTTGCAGAGATCGGCCGATTGGAAGACGCAGGAGTAGGATTGAATTATGACGTGATCAATAAGACTGACAACCCTTCAGGGTACACATTCGAAAATACCTTGCAAAACTTCGTGTTCGACTGCATCTTTTGGGGCATTCTATCTTGGTACGCAAACAGGGTCGTCAGATCTGAGTACGGACGGGCGCAACCCTTTTACTTTCCGTTCACCCGATCTTACTGGTGTCCAGGAAGTGCTGTTTCCCGAAGGAAGGAAAGATACGAAGGGCACAAGTATAATGAAGGGGTTCCAGTTGAAGAAGTGTCCAATGCATTGAAAGACCAAATTGCCGATGGACAAAGCATCGAAATTTGTGATCTTAGGAAAGAATTTGGGGACAAGAAAGCCGTGGATGGACTCAGTATGTCACTGTTCAACGGGCAAATTACTGCTTTGCTCGGCCACAATGGCGTGAGTAGTCCTTCGAAGCATTTCTGTCAGATCAAGTCGTATTTTTCTCATTTGCTTCACCATTCAAACCACTTTAGGCCGGCAAAACAACTACCATCAGTATGCTGACTGGGATGCTCGCTCCGACGAGTGGTTATGCGACCGTGAGAGGGAAGGACATTAGAAGTGAAATGAACGATGTGAGGGAAGAAATCGGTATTTGCCTACAGCACGATTGCCTATTTCCTCAACTGACGGTCACTGAGCATCTTGATTTCTTCGCTCGAGTGAAGGGTCTTTTCTCGAAAATGACTTATCGAGAAGCCAAAGAGAAGATTGAGACCAATATTCGCGACGTTGCACTATGGGAAAAACGAAATACTTTGTCGAAGAATCTAAGTGGAGGAATGAAGAGGAAGCTCAGTGTGGCAATCGCCTTTTGCGGGGATAGCAAAACAGTGCTGTTGGATGAACCAACTAGCGGGATGGATCCCTTCTCTCGAAGATTCACCTGGAATGTCATTCGTCAATACCGGCAAAACCGATGCATCATTCTGACAACTCATTTCATGGATGAAGCAGATGTCTTGGGCGATAGAATCGCCATAATGTCCGGAGGGCAGCTTCGATGTCTTGGAAGTTCCCTTTTCTTGAAAAAAGAGTATGGAGTAGGGTACTTGCTGACGATCGAGAAACCGCCGGCGGCAGCGTCAGAAGCCAATGAAGACGATCTGGACAAGAAATTGATGGATATTGTCTTAGGAAGCGTTCCCAAAGCCGATGTGTTATCAAATGTGGGCACAGAGATTAGCTTTCAACTACCCCTGAGCTCTGCGTCATCCTTCGTACCAGTTTTCAAAGCACTTGACGAAGAAGTTGATGCAGGAAGCATTATCACGTATGGAGTTGGGATTACTACGCTGGATGAAGTTTTCCTGCTTGTCGCTCGTGGCGATTCTCCCGAGACGAATGGTAGGCATTCACTGCCATTGTCATCAGATAACAATGAGGTCGGCAAAGAGAAACTCCAAGTCAACGATGAAGGTAGCGTTAAATCTCGAATGGATTTGGAGAACGATGGGCTGTTTGCTCGCCATGTCGGGGCTCTATTTCAGAAGAGGGCGGCAAACTTCAGGAGAGACAAGAAAGCTTGGTGCTGCACCACTATTCTGCCGTCTCTATTTGTTCTTATTGGATTCCTTCTTTACACTTACACCGGCCTCCAAGGGGATCTGGAACCCCTTGTTTTGAGTTATGACGACTACAACGAGGACATCGATGCCGATCCTCGAAACTTGGTTAACTTCAACTCTGGGAATTCATTTACCTGCCAACCCGGTAGATGCATTTTCCAGCCTTCATCTTTCTTTGACCCCACCACATCTGAACAGTTCTATTTCTGTGGGGCTGAGTCACAGCTCGCCAATAACACCCAGTGCTCGATCCAAAGTTACGAAGATATTGTTGCACGAATTGTTGAGGGCGATGCTGCACCTCTAGGCGCCAATGTAAAGAATGTTTCTGAGGTAATACACAGCAAGTTCAACCCCATACCTTGTCGATTAAGCTCACTCCTTTTTTCTCCAGGCGTCCTACAGTATTGCGGACTCTGCACTAAACACCTCAGTGATCCAGTATGGCGGAATATATATTACCCATGACTTGTCAAGTACAGCCGAGATCGATTCTACCTTTGCAAATTATTCTGTTGCAAGTGTCCAACAGTGCCTTGAAAACAAAGGTACCTATGAGACTGATATCGACTGTGAGAACAATGCTGGAATCGGTTATGTCATACAGTACAACTTCACGGCCTTGCACATTGCCCCTCTGTTCCAGGCACTAGCTGACGAGGCTATCATTAGGGAAGCTTTGAGTTCGGACAGCTTCAAAATCAAGACAGTTTTGCATCCTCTTCCGCTAACTCTTCAAGAAGATGGTGTGGGGAAGGCTCAGAATGCTTCCACCGCGTGGTTCCTCATTATTCTGAGCTTTCCTTTCATCACCGGGGCGTTCGCAACCTTTGTAGTTGCCGAGAGAGAGTCCAAGGCCAAGCACTTGCAGACGATTGCAGGTGTGAAACCATCCGCTTATTGGCTGTCGACATGGTAAGTCTGCCGGCACCCTTTCCTTTAGTTCCTTACTTCTCTAACGAAGCAACTTGGAAGGATTTGGGATGTTGTGAACTATCAGATCCCTCTTTGGGTAACGGTGGCTCTCATGTTCATTTTTGATGTCGAGGTGCGTTTTCATTTTGCTCTTGATCCAGGATGCTTTCTCTTGAGTGGTTGAACTAAATACTAGCGTATTCACCCCGCACAGGTCCTGACTACATCAGATCGTGATGTTTTTTCTGGTGTTATGACGTTGCTATTTTTGTTCGGTAAGCTTTTGGGAGTGTTGTGAAGCTGATTCGCCTTTTTCGATCACTCATTGCATGTCCTTGGAACAACAGGACCAGCTGCTGCTTCCTTCACGTACTGTGTTTCCTTTCTGTTTAGATCTCCAAGTATTTGTAACATGTTTATCATTGTTTTTTCATTCCTTGTTGGCATGGGGGGTGCGCTGGCATCCTTGATTCTCCGCGTTCTTGCTGTCGCCGACCCACAAAGTCCGGATGACAACCTCAAACGGATTGCAGACATAATCGATTGGGTGCTCCGTTTCATTCCTTCTTTTTGCTTGGGGAAAGGACTCTTAAATGCGATCAACATACAAACCTTCGAGTTTCTTGCTGGGAAAGAAATTACGGCTTGGCACGACAGTGTTTTGCTTCTTGAAGTAATCTTTCTTGCATGGGAGAGCATTGTTTACTTGTTGTTGGCCATCAAGATTGATCAATGGTCTGCGAACCCCGCGGCTGTCAAAATTTGGAAGAAATTTCTTGGCTTTGTGACTTGCCAGTTCCTGTGCTCTGCCCGTTCATCTTCCAACAATGCCGGGGATCAAGTGTCTACAGATAGCGACGTTGCGGCAGAGGAGGAAAGGGTTCTAACTGGAGGAGCGAATGATGACCTTATCGTTCTTAGTCAGCTCTCAAAAGTATACGACAATGGCAAGGTGGCAGTGGACAATATGTCTCTTGGAATTCCTCATGGTCAATGTTTTGGACTACTAGGAGTCAATGGGGTAAGGATGGTCAGATGACTTTCTCCACACATACCAAACCTTCTCACAAAAAACGGACTTTTTCTGTTGTAGGCAGGGAAAACGACGACAATGGGAATGTTGACTGCCGAATTTCCACCTTCGAGCGGGGACGCCACTCTTTCTGGGTTCAGTGTCACGAGTGAACCCGAAAAAACGAGACGACGAGTTGGCTATTGTCCTCAATTCGATGCACACTTCATGAACATGACTGGACGCGAACATGTCGAACTGTATGCTTCGATCAAAGGGGTTCCAAAAGATCTCCTTCGTGAAGGTGCCAGCAGCAAGCTCAGAGAGGTAGGTCTGAGTGATGACGACAGTGATCGACTAAGCGCGGGCTACAGTGGTGGGATGAAGAGAAGACTCAGTCTTGCATGTGCAACGATTGGGCAACCTCAAATTGTTTTTCTGGACGAATGCTCGACTGGGGTGGACCCGGTGGCGCGACGCGAAATTTGGGAAATGATTTCCAATATGGTCCGAGGCGAAAATCTGCCATTGGAAGAACGAACAAGCGTGATTTTGACGACACATAGCATGGAAGAATGTGAAGCATTGTGTCCCAGAATCGGCATTATGGCTGGTGGAAAACTGAAATGCCTTGGATCTGCTCAAAGACTCAAGAGCAAGTTTGGCCAGGGATATCAAGTTGAAATGAAGATCAAGAATGTCCGCACAGAAGACAGTGATTATCTCGGAATTGTTGACAGAATACTCGAGTCAGCAGAAGTTGAAACTACAGAGAATATGCAACCTGATTCAGTTTATGTCAACTTGGAACAAGCACTCAAAGCCCTGAGGGCTGTGGCAGGAGACGACTTTTTGGCGGCTATGGTAAAAGAAGGGGACCCGACTGGGGGCATTGTCTACAATGAAGCTAGCTCGCCGTTGGGGATTGATGTTGAAGGGCTGGCCTCTTTTGCAACGAGTGAAATGCGTATGCGAAATTTGAATTCTTTTATCAGCGAATCATACCCCGATTCTTCAATCAGGGAGCGAAACGATACAAAGGTCAGATATGAAATAAGCTCGAAGTCTATTCACATCGGCGATGTTTTTGCCCTAATCGAAGAAAACAAGGAGGCGGTGTGGGTTGCCGAATACGGTGTCAGCCAGACTTCGTTGGAGCAGGTGTTTATGCATCACGCTGCGGAAGCCGAGGCTCTGAAGCAAGGCAGAAACGATCGTTAAGCAGAAGACCCTCTAGGTGTCATTCGTACCTTTTGACATTTCAGACCAACTTCTTTTAGTTCGAATCCTACCAAATACACTGGCAGTTTTATCAATTTCCTGAATAGTACTTTTTTAAATTGCCTTTTGAAAAGACATGTCCCTATTCAAAGTGTTTTTATTCCTTTATCTATCATGCTATAAACACGTTTTTGATCAATATTGACTGCAACAAATATTCGATATATAATAAACGCCCAAGAAAATGTACTGCAATTAATTAACGCACGGAACAAGGCCCGAAGGGAAGTTCACAGAGACAGGGACAATGCGGAAAAGAAAGTAGTAGCAAAAAAGGCGCGAACTGCTCTGAGAAAAGGGAAAGACCAAGCAAAAGAAAACTGGTTGTCGCGCAACGAGTCTGTCTGTCCATCCCATTTGATGATTTTCTTAGTCGAATTTTTGCTGCATCACGACAATCAACCATGATATCGACGCCGACCCGATTCGACTCAGAAGTGTCATTGTTCCCGGATACAAAGACGATGAACTAGACTTTCCATCGTCGTAATACTACTGCAGGCACCCGAAAAAGCAACCATTCATCGTCTTTGCAACCGGGAACAATAACACTTCTGAGTCGAATCGGATCGGCGTCGATATCATGGTTGATTGTGCAGCAAAAATTCGACTAAGAAAATCATCAAATGGGATGGACAGACAGACTCGTTGCGCGGCAGCCGGCACCGGGAATCGTTTTTTACATTCTTTTCCTGATGTTTCAGTTCCCTAACTGCTCGTATTAACACTCGACCAAGAGGCACCACTGCTCTTCGCAAGCTTCTTGAAACCAACTATGAGGCGATTTTTGTGTTTATAAGGATTAAAAAGTGAAAAATACCAAGTCTTAGTTGTTTATCTGCTGTTGGCAACTGCTTTCTCAGGGCTTTGTGCAGAAGACGGACTAGTACAAGAATCCAGAAACTCCTTCACCACCTTAGCATGCTCATAGCCGTAGGTTACGCAGTCTGGAAATGCTACCCCTGTGCGATAATTACCACAAACCCACAGACCCGGCAATTGTGCTTCTGCAGATTCTAGCTCGTCCATCAGTGATAAGTGCCCTATTTCATATTGTGGAATAGCAGTTGGCCATAGCTTCAATCCGAGGAGTTTAGGGGGGGGAGCATTTGGTTTGAGAAGTACCTCGCGACACCCTTTATCGACTTCGCTAACAAGCTCTTCATCAGTGAGATTTTTCACTCCAACATCGCGAGAACCGCCAATATAGTTCAGAAGGAGATTGTAGTCTTCAGGAGCCCGTCCAGGAAATAGGGAGGATGACCAAAGAATACCCAACGTACGTACTCCTTCTGATCTCGGATTTAGACTCCCGAACCCTGGTAGGTCTTGAAGATTTCCAAATCCGTTTGGTAGATCGATATCTCTGAAAGAAGACTTGGGATACGCGACTGTAACGGCAGCCACTGGTGGGTGATAGATTCCAATGCGATCAATTTCTGATCTAATTTTTTCAAAAATCGCCTTGGATTCCGGCATGACAGGCTGTAGGACATCAGCCAAAGCATGCGCAGGGGCAGTCGAGACAACCGTCTTCGCTTTGACAGTTTCAATCCCTGACGGGGTATCGAATGTTGCTGTATATCCTCCGCTTTCCAATTTTTCGACCTTGGTGACCTTCCATTGCAATTTGATTTTACCCTCTAGGCTTTCGGCGATTGCGTTTGGAAGTGTGGCAAGACCCTTCTTGAAGGATCCGGGGTTGCCGTATTCGAATTCAGGCCACTCTGGAGAAGGGGGATCAGCCTTACGTTCTTTGGTCAATTCAACTTGTCGCTTCAGCCCTCCGTAGAATATGGCACCAAACTTGTTCCAGCCGATTGAGTAAGCAATCTTTTCGATGCGAGCAATTTTTGGAAGCGCGGCTTTCATAGAAAGTGTTTCTGGGTTGCCTGCGTACACACCAGACACAAAAGGGTCGATACATCGAAGAAAAACTTCTTCTCCTAGAGTTCTTGTAACCCACTCTCGAATTGTTTCCTCCTTATTTTCTGGTGGTGGTGCATGGCCAAGGAACGCCCCAATACCTGCTCGAATCTTGCCAGGCCAAGACAACAAATCTCCAACAAAGGCAAACTTCAAAACACCATTGGGTCCCAAAACCAATTCCAATTGCCCTTTGGGTCCTTTTCCACCCTGGCCCTTCGGTAACGGGTGTAGTTTGCCGTTGTGGTTGACCCATGGCGGCAATGACTCATCAGCAAAAACGAGCTGGTCGTCAATCCCTAGTTCGCAGGCTATTCGGACGATGCTAGGTTGCGTTGCAAAGGAGTTTGGACCTTCTTCCCAAATAAAACCATCTTCGGTTTCGTGCGACTTAACATTTCCCCCTAGATAATCTCTAGCCTCTGCCAAAAGAACATTAACACCGGAACGATCTAGATTATGGGCCAAAGTGCTTCCCGAAATCCCTCCTCCTATAACCAAACAATCAATTTCGTCCCCTGATGACGCAGACAGTTGTATAGGAGCAGCAGTCGCTATTTTCCGGTATCCGGGGACAAACGCATTTGTATTATCAGGAGACACAGCTATACTTATCAAAGCCAGTGTGAGGGATGACGGAAAATAGATCATGGTGGAGAAGGCATCAATATCTCAGCAGACGAAGTTTTTTGGCAATAAAGATGATGGTTGTTCAGACATTACTGCTGGATTCCACCTGGAGCCTGGCAAAATGGCACGTGCGACACTTTGTTGATATCAACTTCAACTGGTCCGTTTTCTGTCCGTTTTGCAGAAACAGGAAACACCATAATTCAAATCCATGAACTTAGCTATTGTAAAACTAGAAAGCAAAAGAAACAGAATAGCAAACTGGACCATTCACTTGCATCAAATCTATACTATAGCTTTCCACCATGTCCACCAAGATCATGTTGCATAGGTGGCGGAAGACGTGAGAGGTCTGATTGTTTCTTTTGTGTGACGCGTGTCAATGAATTTACATTTGTAGCTTCATTGCAAACATGGTCATCTCGACCCTTGTTAACGTAGTAATTCAGAATTCTGGATGAAGCCGGATTAGCAGCTTCGATCACGTGGTCATCAGAATTTCTTGCCTTGAGCAAATGATCCTTGACATCAATTGCTAGCTTTTTACCTAGCTCTACACCCCACTGATCAAACGAATTGATATCCCAAATGAAACCCTGAACAGTCGTTCGATGCTCGTAGATGGCCAATAGTTGACCAGCAGCATAGGCTGTAAGTTTGGGGAGCAAAAGTGACATACTTGGGCGATTCCCTTTGAATATCCGATGAGGAATGTCTTCGTCCGGTACTCCTTCAGCTCTGACCTCTGCCTCTGGTTTGCCATTGGCCAATGCATCTGGCTGTGCAAAAAAATTGGCCATCAGTTCATCATGAGAACTCAAACTTTCCCCATCTAGACATAAATCATGCTGTGACTGGCAAAATCCAATGAAGTCACAGGGGACCGTTTGGCCCATGTGCAAGAGCTGGAAAAACGAATGCTGACCATTCGTACCTGGTTCTCCAAAGTCAATCTCACCAACATCGTAGTTAGCTTCAATTCCAAACTTTGTCATCACCTTTCCATTGGATTCCATATCCAGCTGTTGGATATGAGAAGGCAACTTCAACAGAGCTTCCGCATACGGGAGAGTCGTACGGGTCTTGTATCCCAAGAACGAGTGATTCCACACTCCCAACATCCCCATGAGAACTGGAATGTTCTTTCTGAACGGGGCAGATGCAAAATGCTTGTCGATAGACTGGGCTCCCTGTAGAGACAACAAAAGATTATGCCAAAGAACGATGTCAGTATCTTTGGAACTGAACAATATCAACAATGGGTTTTCAAGAACCTACCTTGAGAAATTTCTCGAATAGCTCATATCCGTACAGTAGACTAATTGGAACGGCACCTGCTGCACTGCAAACACTGTAGCGACCACCGACCCAGTCCCAGAACCGGAAGAAATAATCGTCCGTATCGATGCCAAATTCTCTCACTTTGTCGGTTGCAGAGATTGATGCGCACGCAACCACATGCTTTCTCACTACTTCCTTGTCGTTTCCCATGAAATCCCACAACCATTGACGCATAGTACGAGCATTCAGCATAGTTTCTGCAGTTGTGAAGGTCTTCGATACAATGACAATAAGTGTTTCTTCAGGATCTAGATCGGCACATGTTCTCTCAACGTCCACGGGATCCACATTCGCCAAGAATCTTAAACTGTAGCCCAATGCCGCATTCATTCCTTTTGGTTCCGTTTTCAACACTTCATGCAAAAATTCTGGCCCGAGGTAGGATCCTCCGATGCCAACAGAGATAATATTTCGGAGTCTTTTGCCTGTGTAGCCACGAATAGATCCACTACGAACACCTTCGGTGAACGTTTTTATTTGATCAAGAACTTCGTGGACCTCCTCAATAACATTCTGGCCATCCACATACACTTCTTCCGAACGATCTGCTCGCAAAGCTGTATGCAGTACGGCACGTCGCTCGGTGAAATTAATCTTCTCTCCTGCGAACATGGCCTGTATCTTTTCATTCAGTTGCTGGCGCTTAGCCAAGTCCTCCAACAGGTTCAAAGTATCAAGGGTTGCACGTTGCCTTGAATAATCCAAGTAGACGCCATCATGTTCAGCATACATGGCACCAGATCTCTCCGTATCTTGAAGCAAATCTCTGAGATGAACCTTTTCGATTTCTTCTTTATGTTCCTCCAAGTGCTTCCATTCGGAGGACGCTGAAACCAAGACATCTGCAGCGTCGTTATTCTTCATTCTAGCCAGACGGTCATGAACAAACTGTATTGTTGCTCTGTGATGATGTTCCCAGCCAACATTTGGTGAAAGTCTTGGGGGCAAATGAATTTGGGGCACTTTGAGATTATTTACTTTCTCTTCCGACACCGATAGCTCATCATGACCTTGATCTTCGAGTACAAAGCTAGGAGCTTCAGAAGGCACGTCTTCGCGTTGCGTTGACAGTTCCACGTCGGCCTCGTCAATCTTCCTTGCAGGGGTAGACGTTGCTCGCGTTCGCTGTGATAGTGCTTGACTCCTTGTGAGGACTGGCTGTTTTATTGAGGGACGCCAACGACCCCGACGCAATAAGCCTCCTGGAGACCAAGCGTTTGCAGAACCAAAGATGCCAAAGGCAATAAAGATAGTATGGAAGTTAGCACTTATTCTCATCTTTAATGCTGATTATTATAGCGAGTGAGAGGTGAGAGAGGGAATTCGATCACAGAATTGCCAGTTCTTTCGTTTCTTCGTTTTACGACCGAAGTTTATGGAACGAACTTTTCAATCGGAAGGTTGACTTTAAAATTGCAAGTTCTGCAAACCTTTCTGATGTGAATCCCCCTTTTCTGTGTTTGTCGGAGCACTGATTGCAAACGACTGAACGCTCCCTTCTTGATTGATGTTAAAAGTGTCGTGCGTTGTTTCTAGTGCTTTCCCAAACTTTAATCGGGTATGATCACCAATTCACTTTTCACAAGAGCAAAATAACCTTTTTGCCTTTTGATTCAGTCGTACTCAAGTGGCGATGAAAACTTGGTCCAGAAGGTTGGTGTTGAATTTGGAGGATTTGGAAGAACAACACAGATACAAGCACCGCTACGCACATTGTAGCATGCACTGTGGTACATTCCGGCAAGACTTTCCTAGCACACGTGTCCACGCGTTCGCTGTATCATTGCAGCTGACGTCATCGTGAACCGTGGAGCAACAATTGAGGGGGAAGAAAAGAAGTCCAAATGCTGTACACATGATCGTGCTACAAAATGACAAAAAAAATATCCCCCTCTTGAACCGTTGTGGTGGCCTGCTATTGGCGCAATCTGGACAAATCTCTAATTGAATCGAATCAGTCGATTGTGTCCATCGTCATAAACGAATACGTAAGGGGTAGTTAGGGAATCTTTTTCGAATCCGACTGGACGCGCAAACGTGTTGCAAGCAATGCGGTCCCCTGTAGAAAAAGATAAGATGAAGGCCTACAACCACCAGGTTTGCTGGAAGAAAGATTCTATTGGGTATTATTATGGATCTCCAGCAATCCAAGCAACCTACATCGCAAAAGTTAGCCTATGGAAGGAACTACAACTTGAGTATGAAATGAAAGATTAAGTTATACCCGTTTCCCACTTTGAGCCCACATCTTCAAGTAGTTGTACCGAGCCTTCATCTTGAAATACATCTCGTTTGATGTTTGGAGAGCAGACTTGTTCTTCATCAGGTCTGCCTCTTCATATGGGTCCAGGCTTCTGTGAA
>JAAMXS010001567.1:0-10040 GCA_019693525.1 Cylindrotheca fusiformis | reverse complement strand
ACAATCAAGACGCCAGGAAACAATCGCACGTTTTTCGCGCATTTTGTTCCAAAACGACCTTGCCCTCGATTCATTCGACTTCATCGACCATCTTTGGCAATTCGACTCAATCGAAACCCGCAAATCTGACCAACATCGTGTTGTATGTTGTTTTTGTTGCATCTTCCATCAAGAAACTGACAACTGGGAAACAGAAGGAGCTATTTGATACAGTACAACTTGTTCAAACACAAGCAAATTTCCGAAATTGTTGGAAAAGAGGAAAATCGATATCATGAGCGATGCAATTCCAGACGTCAACACTTCTGGTGAATCGAATAGTACAATCGAGTTTCAAGACTATATGGATGAGTCACAACTGGACCACGTTATGAAACTGGTGACAAAAGATCTATCAGAACCATATTCAAGTACGTTCAATAAACAGTGTGCTAACAAATACCGTTTTGTCAAGTGTTTTCTAATTTCCAACATTCCCTTTCAAATATCCCTCCAAACTTGTTTTGCAGTTTTTACCTATAGGTACTTTCTGAATCGTTTTCCTGAGTTGTGTATACTAGCGGTCGACAATGGGAAGCCAATAGGGTGTGTAGTAGGGAAAATTGACCAAGAGGAGGCCATCTTACAAAATGGAGCTCCGACGTCTGTCCCCACTGGCTACATTGGTATGCTAGCCGTTCAGTCATCCTATCGACGCAAAGGCATTGGAAAAGCTCTTGTTCGAAAAGTTCTTGAGCGAATGAAGAATATGGAATGTCAGTCGGTGACACTTGAGACTGGTAAGCAGCCTTTGTGAATAGTTGTGGTTCCAATGCTCAACTCAACGAGTATTGTATCCTTCCTTCGTCCCTTGTGCGCTTTCCAAGAAATATCAAACGTCACAGCACAGAGACTTTATCAAAAATCCTTTGGTTTTATTCGGGAGGAGAAGCTAGTCAGATATTATTTGAACTGGGGAGATGCCTACAGATTGCGACTGTGGTTTTGAGGTATTATTTTTTTGGCTTTGGTCAAATTCCTGCCAGAGAGCTTCTGGGAATTTTCAGTTTTCAAACAGTTGTCTCAAAACTGGTGAGCAATGATGACATAATACTAATGTTGCATAGGAGATGATTGACTGAGCTCCGCAAGCAAACAAGGTATCACCTTTCCTTTGTGTACTTGATGAAAGCCATGTAATTCGCGAATGTATGTCTACACAAACTAGAACCTATTGACCATCACGGACGCCCTCTCAGAGCTGGCTGTGTTTTCAAACAATGAGAGTATGTCCGTCTATTCCAAAGCCAAGTCTTGAGTCGTAATTGTTATTGTGTCGTGACCAACCAACCACCACGGTGAGAGGAACCCTATTCGGAGAGGAGCAATCCATGATCCAGTCGGGTGAGTCAATTATCCTGATCAGATGTGTCAAAAATTGGTGTACGGTAGCTGCTTTTGTGCTTGATACCACTTGATGTGTCTGGTTGATTGGCTCTACAGTGGTATCGTTCCTCTGTTTCCTTGATATCTTCTATCGCTTCATCTTCGCGGAAGGCATGAGATGAAGGCTTTCTCTTTGCGGTGCAATAACAGTTTGAAGAGACAACAACCGAAAAACCTTCAAGTGGCCGTCGTAGCATTCTCAATTATGGCGTCGACCGGTAATTCTATGTGTGGGCATTCGTCATCAACCAGATTCGATTACGCACCACCTACGTGGGCAGCCAATGCATTTCGTAAATTGCCGGAAAATGGCAGGCTAAAATTGGCGAACTTGCCGACACCGTTGTACAAAGTGACAGGAGGGAACTCTCAACCGCCCAATTCTATCGATTCAAGAGAAAATTCCATTCTGAAGAAGCTTGAAAAGATGGATATTTCGCTCTACATAAAGCGTGACGACATGTCCGGAGGTGTAGAAACAGGTGGGAATAAAATTCGAAAGCTAGAATTCCTCTTGGCCGATGCTTTGGCTAGGAATTTCGATTCTGTGGTTACCATTGGTGGTGAACAAAGCAACCACTGTCGGGCTACCGCGGCTGCTGCTCGCATGATTGGTCTAGAACCGCATTTGATCTTGCGAACGAAACGAGCGGATGCGATTAGAGAAGAACCAAATGATATTGGATTCACCGGGAACATTCTTTTTGATCGCATGGTTGGAAGCAGTATCTATACATGTACTCCAGGAGAATATGGAAGAATTGGGTCGCAAGAAATGGTGGCCAGGCTTTGTGAGCATCTAAAAGGAATGAACAATGGTCGCAATCCTTATCCGATTCCAGTTGGTGGATCAAATGGTCTAGGCACATGGGGATATATCAATGGTGTGGATGAGCTAGTGACTCAGTGGAATTCCATCGACTCGACTCCTTCGCTGGACCACGTTGTTTTTGCTTGTGGGAGTGGGGGTACTGCTTCTGGAATTGGCTTGGGACTAGGTCTTGCATACGCGGATAGCGATACCCCACCACCGCAAGTTCATGCGATTGGAGTGTGCGATAGCCCTGACTATTTTTATGGACACGTTTCCGAGATTGCAGACGAGATGGGCCTCAGTTTGCCGGAAGGGACAGCAATCGAAACTTTTGTTAGAGAACACTTGATTGTTCATCAAGGAAAGGGTCGGGGGTATGCTGTCAGTACACCGGAAGAACTTGATTTCATCACCAACTTTGCCATTGAGACAGGCATTGTACTGGATCCTGTTTATTCGGGAAAAGCCTTGTACACTTTCTTCAAAGAGCTTGAAGAAGGAGAAGAAGAGACATATCGCGGAAAGAACATCCTTTTTTGGCACACAGGTGGTGCGTTGGGCTTATACGAGCAGGGCAATGATCTGAGCTTTAGATCTGACACAAAAAGGTTGGACATTTATGGAAAGGGAGTTGAACATGGAATCGACATCAGTGTTGCCACAAATGACAGTTAACTTCACTGTTAAAGATAGCTAGTAAAAACAGAAATTTCGTTTTTCACGGATGCCGACTCCCAAGCTGGCTGCAGAATGGCAACACAAAAGCAGCTCAAATTGTTCAATACCTTACTCTGCACTTCCTACCAACAACTCGTTGTGTAGTTCATGCTCTCTTTGCTTTCGGTCCTCCCCGAGTTTGCCTTTCAGCAAGGACAACGTTTTCCCCATCGCCTCGTACTGTTTTCCCATTTCCTTGTATTGCTTCTCAAACTTGGAAACCAGAAAAGTAAGGGATTCCTCGTTCTTGTTGGCTGCCATCCGAGGAGCCGGTCTCGCAGATGATCCACGACGTGGAACCATTTCAGGTGAATCCAGGTCATCTGCAAAAATATCCGGCGGCACTTCGTTCGGAGGCGATAATTGTCGATTTTTTGGCGGCCGTCCTCTTTTCCTCTTCGTGGGTGGTGCCACGTCTACAATAGGAGCCGACACGACAGGCATAGGTTCGGCCGGTGGTGGGTTTTCGATGCTCTTTTTCCGTTTTTTGCTGTCCTTGCGTTTCGGTACTGGAAGCCGTGATTCCATAATATCAAGACATGTTCGTACTTTTGACAACAGGGATTTCTCCAAGTCTCCCTTGCAACCAAACGCTTTGTAGCAGCTATAGGCCCTGGCAACAAAGATTTCACATTTGAAACATTGCCTTCTTTTCCCGTTGAATGTGAAATTCTTCAACGAATCCGAGGTTCCAGCAATCTGACACAAGAACAAGAGTTGGGGAATTGATTAAATTAATCTCAATCATTGCCGAAAATCACTTACTCTTTTGTATTCATCTTCTAAATCCCACTCTTTCAAAGCCTCCTTGACTATCTTGAAAACTTCCAAGTCTCTTGTCAACCCCGCCATTAAGAATTCATCAACTTTCGCAAGGCGACTAGAAATCAGACATAGGAGCAACAGATCTTTGGGCAATATACCCACATTACTGCCACGCAAGATCCCGTCTACCCATTCTTGACTATATACCATACCAGACTGGTCGATTTCGGCTGCAGTTTATGACAATTTCAGGAACACACTTGAGCACAGATAATTGATTTCCGACTATTATCTGGCATCAAATCTCACGTACCGTAGGATTTCACCAGTAGCGGAGCATTAACTGCTCCAAATATCGTTTCTGTTTTTTTGTTTCCTTCAGCGAGCAAATGCTTCAAATCTTCAAAAAGTTTGACTTCTCGCTCCGCGTTGGAATTGCCTTCGTACGGAGAGACTCTAATGACATCCATTGGATCATTTTCTGGTCTAATCTCTTCCTCAGATGTTGTATCGTCACCTGCGAGTTCTCGCACCATTAACTTTTGCTTCTTAGCTTTGTCTTTTTTGCTTTGTTGCCTTTTCTGCTTTGATTTCGCTGGACTGCTCAGCGATTCTAGTCGAGTGGATGTCGTTGGCCGGGCAGCGTTGGGATAAAACTCAGTATTGCTGGGAGTTTCCTTCACTTCAATACTTGCGATCCGAGAGACCTTCACAAAACCGAATTCCCCTCCGCTGGAAGTATCTCGTGGTGCAGACTCTGCTGAAGCGTCGGAGTTGGCCTTTTCATGTTGATTCAGATTGGAGCTATTCATTGCATCGTCGCTTGAAGATTCAGTGTCGGTCAAATCTACCATCTTTGGTTGCAAGAGACAATCCTTGTTTTTGGTAGGACAAAAGACTGAAGAATGGAGACAATCCTAGTAAATATAATGAAAAGACAGGTGCCGTCGCACTTTGCCCAGTAACTCTGTTCGTGTACAATGAAAACACAAGTGCAGCACTCAGAAACAGTTTCCTGTACATACATTCATACTGTAGATGAGACGGTTAAGTTAGCAAGACCGTCTAAAATACAATTCGCTTCTTTCCCGCCGACGGGCCAAGGACAGACAAAGCATTGGGTTATGGGGCTTGGATAGCTTGTTCTCTCCTTTGCTCTAGCACAGGCATTCTCTCTGAATGCAAAAGCAAAAGCAATAAGTGAGATGTCCTACCTGCATCATTGTCGAATTTGAATCGTTTGTCATTATTTTAAGCGTTGGAGAAGCTTTAGCCAATACTTTTTCGCTTCTTTCCATTTCTTTGCCCCTGTTCCCGCATCAATTCCTCTCGAACTTCTTGTCTGATTTCTTCTCTCATTCTTTCCCTTTCTAATATCCGTTCCCTCTTCAAGGCTTCGAGAAGGTCTAGGGTTCGCGAATGCTGCTCCCACAACATTCCCACGATTGAATCTATATGGTCATGGCGTGTTTGTTGCCGTTGCTTCGAATCTCGCCCACTATGGTGGCTGGCGACTCTTTTTGCCTTCATCAATGGCTTTTTCTCCACTATCTCAGGTTCTTCTTCTGCTCTTATCTCAGCTTGCCTTTTGGCAAGCAGGCTTGGGGTGACTCTCACGTGCTCATTCATAACCGTAAGGCATTTCATAACTTTCTTCCACAATGATGACTCAAACAGGTCTTTCTCAAGTCTCGTCTTTAGAACTTTGATCGTCCGGAAAGCTCGAGCAACGAAAATTTCACATTTGTAGCAAGCTGTCTTGTTCCTGTTATACGTATACGTATTGCAGCTGCTGAGGTTCAAAAAGTCCAGATCCAGTTCCAAGTCTTCGATGCCCTCGCTCACCATCTTGGTAACACCGAAGTCCCTGATAACTGTCGATAGTATCGCTTCGTTTGCCCTAACAAAGCGTTGCTCATGCAAGCACAATAGCAAAATTGGTTTTGGAATCCAGCCACATTGTACACCTCGAATTTTGCCATCTTGCCAACCCGAACTAAACAGGATTCCCGATTTTCCGATATGATGAGTAGCTAGAATCACCGATTCTGCCAGTTTTGGCCCAAACAGAGTGATCGCTTCAGGATGGGCTCTCAACTCATTTTCGTCTTCGGGTGGGACCAATAATTTCTTTATGTAGTCAAATGACGATTCTCCAACTTCCGCACTACTATTCGGAGGCTCATACGGAGATTTTGAAATATCGTTCATGGATTCAATATTGCAGTAAATCTTTGGATCCTTTCTACTAGATGAATCACTCGAGCCCGCTGATCTATTTTCTGCCTCCGCAGATACATCATATTCAGGGGCGGCGGTCTGTTTTTGGTTGGCTTTGCCGTTGCTCATCATTTCCATATTCTAAAAAGCTGGCTTGGAGACAGCTCGCTACTGTAGCCCTGCAAGCGATTTTGGCTGAAGGAGCAGTTGATATGGCGTCGGATTGGCTAGTTGTCTCTCGTTCTCTGTGTGTATGTTTGTTCGTGTGTTCGTGTGTCAATTTCTCTTGAGGAGGTTGACTTTGGGGTCTTTCGCATTGTCACTTGTCCAATTTGGCATTTCAATGGTCGTGAAATTTGGACAGTTTTCGCGCCCCCATATATATACGTAGACTCTTGCGACACACGTACACTGTACGTGTCCTAGCTTTTCCTTTCAGGAGTTCTATTTCGATACTCTCTCTTAAAGGTACAGAAGATTGATAGCATCCACAAGTGTTGCCAAGAAAAACTTCACCGAAACTGGTGGGTGGATATGTGCCATTGCTGGAATCACAACTTTGAAAACAGTATGAAAGCGAGCCTGAAGCGTGTTTTTGACTACTACTATCCATGTAGAAAATAGTGAGTGCACTTAAAAAAATATGAACTAGTTGTGGCTTCATTGGATCATCTGGCATTCCATCTCTGATTTGAGTAGATTTGTTCAACAGGAGGTCTACTTGTAGTGTGCTCTAGCTGCCAGAGATCAATTTTGAATCCACCGAAAATGTACTACTTCCAGTTATTCTGGGGGGAAATTTCGTTGGACTGGCGCAGAAAACCTTTAAACGACTTTGCACGGCTTTTGCTTCTGCTCGACGGAACGTCTACTACTGATAGTGCTACTGCTTGTTCAGAAACTCGATGACATCAGATTTCCACATTCTTGCGCCCTCTATTCCGACAGCATGGCCACAATTTGGAATGGCAAAAGGCTCTTCCCATCCCAATCTTGTTGCAAGTTCTGTTGCATGCTTCGGAGGTGCCATTTGGTCCAACTCTCCCACACAGATTCGACCAGGAATACTCAATTCTCGTATTCGATCCGCCATGCTGGCTACATGCCATGGGTCCGTCTCATCCGTGACTTCCGCGTGATTTAATAATGCCAACAACCCCTCCGGTGAATTGCTCTTGCAGATATGGTCGATGAACTTGTCCAAGGAGGACGACGACAATAGGTTCATTAGAAAGGAAGAAGAATAGGTTGCCATCAGGACCGACCAGGCAAAGGATTTGAGGGAAGGATCGTTTGCAATACAATCCTTCCAAGCTCGTATTGCTAAATGTCCATAATCGGATCGATCGAGAGCGACGCCCGACAAGTGCAAGGAACGAATCAGTTCGGGCCTTTGACAGGCAATCGCCATAGAAACTCGTGCTCCCAATGAAAACCCAACCAGATCGTACGTCCGTCCACCACTTTGCTCCAAATATTCAGCCAGAACTTCGGCTTGAAAGGGCAAGGATAAATTTAATGGTAAACTCCTTGCTGCATTCGGTTCGTTGCCCTGTCCAATGCATTCGTATACAATGACTTTTCGACCATTGGAACAAAGCGTTGGTAGATGATGTTCCCAAGATGTTTTAGTTTGTGCCATTCCACCTATCAAAACCAGTGTCGGATGCTGCAATGTACTTTCAACCTCATCGTCCTCGCCGTTGTCTGGAGGGAGCAACGTGTGAATATGGTTGTTGTATTTTCCGATGGTGGTGGTGGATTGCAAGCTCGTGCAGATAGCCAACAGGTTGGCGGTCCAAAGGAAAAAGGTAACAAGAACCGCAGAGATTCTTCTTCCACTCCTCAACGGTGTGAGTATCGATCGTCTAGTCATCGAATTCTAACAGGACGAGCAGAGGAGACTCCTCTAGAGTGCCTAGCACTAGGCTGTTGCAACCATCAAATGATATATACTATGGTTGGTGTGCGTGGGAGTAATGGTTTTGTTCTACTGTAAATTTGGGACTGAATAAGACCCTGAAAAAAGACCCTCCTAATGCTAGGAACTAGGAAAAGAGTGTAGATTGACAAAACATAGAATTCCTTCATAAAAACCTATCCAAGAATACAGACCAGGATAATTCCTTCAGTTAACGAGCAAGTCACCAGTTCATTCGTCCATATAGACTTCTAACTCTTGCTCTTCCTCCTCCATATCAACTTCCACTTCCTTGAGCATGGTTGGACAAGGGGCTTCGTCCAGAATTTCGGCACAAAAGTGAATGATTTGCTTCCGCCCAATTTCAATGGCCGAGCGTGGTCCCATTGTGTACAAGACGTCTCCTTCTTCCAGCGTTTGTGTCGAAAAGTTCTCCTCCGTGGCCTTTTCCTTGATGAAATAATCCCAATGCACGAATTGTTCGAGGAGTGCATCCACGTTGGGAGTCATATTGCTTTCGTTGATGCGGCTAGCCTTGGGTTGTGCCTTGGAGCGGGCGGATCCCTGCGCCGGTGGATCTTCCGGAATGGAATCGTCCACGCGGTGCAAGAGGCGATAGAGGTCCCTTCCTAGGATCCAACGGGATCCATCGGACCGAGACTCGCCCTTGCAAAAGATTAGTGCATTGATGAGAAGAATCAATCCACGTTCAATGGAAGAACCGGAATGCACTGAGTGAATGGCCTTGCTGTGCGCTCCATCGCTGGTATCGGCTGCCGAGTTCTGGACGTAGTAGCGGTCCTTGAAGCGTGCTGGAAGGCTCTTGCGGTCTTCCATGTACTTGGGGATGCGCCTCAATTCAAAGCCAAACACGTTGCGCAATCGATCGGCGACTTCTTGAAAGATGGCGCTGGTGACACGGTAGAAACCAAGTCCCGCTTCCTTGACGACTTTCAAACGATCAATAGGTTCTCGTTCCAATGCCTTGAAGAGAATCAGACGAGAAAGACTGGTGACAGCGTTATCACGAGCCACTTTGCCCATTTGTTCCAGGTTGTTTCGGTCTGACATCTTTTCAGTTTGAACGGATTGCGACGCTTCCGGAGCTTGCTGAGAAAACATAATATTGTTCTGACTGCTTTCTTCTTGCTCCTCCTCCTCATCGTCGTCATCCTCAAAATCTTCTTTGCTTTGACGACGACTGCGTTTCGAAGCTCTTCGTGACATGGTGGAGTAATAGTGGACGCAATATATGAAAAAGGTGAAATGTGTCCAGTCAAAAAAAGGAACAGCACAAAGACCACGTTCGGCGTTTGCTGTACGTTATGTACGAGTTGAAATCCGCGCCAAACTTCTTAGGATGGCAGATCAATGACACTGCTAGCGGCCAGACCTGTCTCTGATTGGTACAATTCTACACCTGTCTACGACTCGATTTCCAGTCAAATCAAACAACGCACGCAGAGCAGACGAGGCATACCTTGAGGCACACGTACCCAAACCGACCCATCAAATCTACATGGGACGAACATTCCTAAAATAGCCACTCTTTTTCCATCAATATTTCGTATTTACATCGTTGGTGGACTTCCAGAGTTTTGCTATCAGCGATAACAGCAGAGTCTAAGCTAAGCGTTTTCTTCTCTACTTGTACTGAGCTGGCTTGCCACCTTTGGCTCCTTTATTTTCGTTTTCAACCTTTGGCACCAACATTCTTTTTGGTCGTTAGTACATCCTCCACATCGCGAGGCTTCATGTTGCGAAAACTAATGTTGTTTTGGCTACTTTCTTCTTGCTCCTTGTCCTTGACATGAGCCTCAAAGTCTTCTTTGCTTTGACGACGACTTTTTGAAGATCTTCGTGCCATCGTGAAGTAGTGGAAGCAATACTATGATAAAGGTGAATCCCAAGAGTGAAGTGAGTCTGCAGGGAAGGAACAACAACAGGAGAGGAGAGCCTTAAAATGGTATCTTCGTAGCATTATTCAACGTACGTTCGGCCGTGAACGAGTTGACACCCGCGCCGTCACCAGCCAGATCTGTTCGCAGTTGTCTGATCAGCGACAGGTACAATTCTACAGCTGGGTAGTACGAATAGCAGATTTCGGGTCTTCGCCGTTGGCTGATCAAAAAATCTTGATCACCTTCAACAAGAAACAAAAAACCAAAAAAGGATACC
>JAAMXS010001562.1:0-20644 GCA_019693525.1 Cylindrotheca fusiformis | reverse complement strand
CGTCTGATTTCAGGAGGTGGAGGAGGAGGACGACGAGCACTTTGTACTGCTAGTACCCTTTCTTCCTCTTCAGATTCCAATGGTGGCATTCACAACAAGAACAACAACAAGAATATCAGGAATTTTTACGGTCGTCGTCTACAACAAAGTCCGTTCCATTCCTATCGACAAGCATCATCATCATCATCCATTCGATTCTTTTCCAGCAGCAGTGGTGGAGCCAAACGAGATTTTTATGACGTCTTGGGAGTTTCTCGAACGGCCGACAAGGCAGAAATTAAAAAGGCATATTTTAAATTGGCCAAACAATATCATCCCGATGCCAATAAGGTAATGTAGCAATTCAAAAAACAAAACGAGAGAAACCAAATTGTGGGAAAAGGAAGCTCATTCAGACACTTTTGTTTTTTTTCCTTCCTTCTTCCTTCTTGTTGCAAATACGAAAAATGAAAATCCATCCATCCATACAAACATACATATATACATATAGGACGATGAAACTGCGGCTGATAAATTCAAAGAAGCGACGGAAGCCTATGAATGCTTGAGTGATGAGAAACAAAGAGAATTATATGACCAATTTGGTCATGCGGGTGTCGATCCCAATTTTCAAGGTGGCAATCCATTTGGTGGTGGCGGTGGTGGAAATCCATTTGGTTTTGATTTTGGTGATGGTAGTTTTCATTTTAGCAGCAGTACTAGTAGCGGAGGTCAACAGCTCGATCCCGAAGAACTCTTTGATGCATTTTTTGGTGGTGGTCGACGACGTCCGAGAGGTCCACGTCGGGGTGCCGATTTGCAAATGCATGTCCGATTGACCTTTGAGGAGGCCGTCTTTGGTGCATCGAAAGATTTGCATCTTCGATATCAAGCCATCAATGATCAAACGGGACAGATCGAGATCAAGGAACGTGATGTGGAGGTATCGACACCACCCGGAATTGATACCGGAATGAACCTTCGAATTACTGGACAGGGTGCCGAGGGTGATCCTGGTGCACCAAGAGGGAATTTGTTGGTCCAAGTGTTGGTCGATGATCATGACTATTATCATCGGGAGGGTGCCGATGTTCATACCGAGGCACCCGTTTCCATTTCTCAAGCCATCCTTGGAGGTACCGTAGACGTCAAGACATTAAATGGTGAAGTCGAAGTGAAGGTACCCAAGGGGACCCAACCCGAAACCAAGTTAGTTTTACGGGGCAAGGGTATTCAAAAAATGCATGGTGCCGGAAAAGGAAATCATTACGTTCATCTCAAGATTGAAATCCCCAAGGAAATTACAAAACGACAAGAAGAACTATTACGGGAATTTGATGAGGAAACGAGGTGCAGTGGTAAGGGAATATCTGGACGATTGGCAGAAGCAGCTGGGTCTGCCTTTACATCCTTTTTTGGTGGTGGAAAGAAATCCAAGAAAAAGGAAGAGAAAAGTGAGAGTACTACTATTGAAGAGGATACCGAAGAAAAGAAGCAAGCGGCACAATAATTATAGGAAGAAATGCTATAATACGAACAACAGTATCTCTAATACTCAATCCCGGCTGCTCTATTCTGAGTTTTGATTCGAGATGGCTATCCAGCCAATACGCAGAGAGCAAAAAAGAATTGTGCAACCGGTTTTCACTTTTCTGAATAACTGTGCTGAAAAAAAAATCCAAGCCTTTTTTTGCCATGGTGGTGGACAACCAGCTCCGCTCCAGGGAGACAAAGCCACAACTAGTAGTAGATGGTTTTCGGCCCTCCTTTTATCCTCCCTCGGAAATCAACCAGTCACGAAATGGCGGACGCACCGTTCGACATATTGTTCGCCAGAGAATCCAAGATGGAACACAAAAGATCTTCGAAGGAACACAATGGAAAAATCTTCCAGCCATCGTATCAGCAATAAAAAGAGTCTTCTCGTCCGTCATAATAGTCTGAGTATCATAGTAATGCTGATAAGGAGAAGCACTCCTACAGTCATAGTTGCTGCGACGAATCTACTTTCGTCTTTGAGTGCATCGAAAGTCAGCGCATTCATTCCTTTTCATCCCATTGTTATTGTTGGTGCAAGGTCGTCTTGCTGCAGTAATAGTAGGACGCCAGTTGCTTCACCTGTCACGAATCTGATTCCTCATCATCAGAGTACCATTCCGAATAACCCCTCCCGCCTATTCTTTACAACCGATACCAAAAAACCCGCATTCAATATGGCGGAAGAAGAAGAAGAAGATGGAAAGAACAAAAAGACGATTCAGGATGTCCTTGATCTTTGGTATCCACCACCATCGCCAGATCATCCAAAGGGAGATTATGACTATTTGAATGATATGAGTTACATCCAGTCTCGAATTAAGGATTGGTTTATGGGAGGTGATGAGATGGATGCCCAATGCAGGGAATTTCGGGACTTGATTCGAAACGAAGCTGCCAACAACGATGAGACGTCCATTGCAGATATGACCATGTCGGAATGCAGTGCCAAAATTATCCTATTCGATCAAGTGACGAGGAATGCCTTTCGTCGGGAGGATGAGGCATTTGCATATGAAGAGTTGGTAGAAGACATTCTCAAGAAAATCTTTCAAATCCAAGAGGGTCAAACGTCGATTCCCGACCAAGCCTTGTCGGAGTTTGTGGACAATCCAAATGTTCAGTTTCCGGATGCTTTCTTTGTTGCGGTTGCATGTGAGCACCAGGAGACTCCCATTTTTTTTGCCGTTGATAGCCGTATGTATGCGTTCATGGAGGAAAAATGGCCCGACCTCAAGGACTTTCTCAAAATGGCCAAACAGCAATCGGAGGAGCATCAAGACGTGTTGAAGCGATTCGGCCGCTACCCACATCGCAATGCCAGAAAGGGACGAGAAGACACACCCGAAGAGAAAGAATGGTTAAATGATTACGACAACCTTCCAGAATGGGCAAAGAGTCAACTGCCGAGCAAGTCATAAAAATCAAGCAAGCAATCCCTATTTTTATAATCGTGGTGAAAGTTGTGTAGTACTCCAAATGAATAGCCTTCCAGACGGATTATGTAAATTGTCTCCCAATCAGAAGATTCTGTAATTGTCTCCCAATCAGAAGACGAGGCCACAAGTTCCTATCAAGAGGTAACCATACACTTGGGACTTGAGTTGGTGAAGATGGAGGAATGATCACCTAAGATGGAAGACTTGGTTGGCTTGACAGCGATGCCTAGACGACACAGCGAGGTTGATTAGCTGCGTCAGATTGATCGCTACACTTGAGCCATTTCATCGACTTGAAATGGTAGTAGTACCAGCTAGCGTTGATTTTCTTCCTGTTCTTCTGTCGATCTGTGGGAGCAGCGGGCCACCAGGTCGAGTTGGTCTCGGCGGAGGGACTCTTGTCCGACTTTGCTTTTTCACGTGAATCCCAAAATGCTATCTTATTTTTCTTGATTCGCTCGGGATTCTGAGGAAAAAGACAGCCTTGTAGAGAATGTTCCGTATTGCCACAATTGAAGCAGCCACGCTTTGGAGGGGTGTTGTCATTAGATGCGGAAAATTTACTTTCGTTGACTTTACGAAACTGTCCACTCCATCCTTCTTGAGAAAAACAGAAACAAAGATAAGCCTTGGAAGCAAGATCTAGAATCGTTTCGGGCGACCCATAGGCTCATCGCCCTTGGTCAAAGATTCGACATAGGCATTGACAGCTCTTGAATGGAAGAATTCGTTGAACCGCTTATCGCTAGAAGTCTGGAACAAGTCCATCAGGATCTCTCCAATGTTGTGAGGCAAGTTGGAGGTCGTTCCCTTCTGAAGGGACTTTAGCCTTCGAAAGAAAGTCCGAAGATGGCTAACAACGTCATCGACATTTTCGCCAGGGTATTGATCAAGGCGAAGGTTCCGAAGTTGATGTTTGATCGAAACAACCAACTGGGAGTTCATACGCATCATGTAGTAAAAGACAAGAGGGCCCGCCATCGCCTCAGTCTGGGCGAATTCGCGGGACTCTTCAAGAACCTTTCCCCAGAGAGCGGGAGTCATATGGTTGTTGAAATAGTCAAAAGAAAGATGAAGATTTTCAGCAAACCAAGGAGAGGCTGTGCGATCTGGCCAGCGATGGTACCAAATGGTACTTTGAGCGACTTCAGCGTCCGTGAGCTCGTTGTACTGGGTGAAGAGGTTGGCTGTTCTCGCGTTTCCGCTTGAATCTGTCTCGAGCTCGCCTGTCTGATTGCCAGATGCATCCAGAACAGGGAAAACAATTGTGAAAACACCGATCACGTCATAACGAGTGAAATGGGTTTTGACGGTAAGGACGTTTAGACTCAGGTCATAGACCTGCTGAAGAAGGTCCTTAACGCTTTGGAGGGATTGGGGCTTTTCTTGGAAGATTGAATGCTGCTTCTTGGTGATGAGTTGGAAGAGGTTATGCTTCTTATCAGCGCCCAAATTGACACGCGATTCCTTCTTCACTATGATGAGGTCTATAGCCGAATCGGTGGCTGGAGTACTGGTGGTCGAGATGCTGACGCCACGGATGGTAACTTGAGTTGAGGAGGTTGACATTGTTGATCTGGAGAGGAGGAATCGATTTCAATTGCAGTCTCTTGTAGCAATATTTGGGCTCATAATCGGCGAGAATGTATCAAAGACGGAGGATATGGTCTTGATGTATCTCGATAGAGGACGAGATGGAAGTAAAATATTGTGATGATCTTATCGCCGTGAACGAGAGATGACAATCACAAATCTATCTGTATATATGTGCGAGGATATATCAAATACGAGCTGTTTCTTGATGGAGGACAAGATAGAAACAGATGAATCTCAAGGAGGAAGATATAGATGTAGATAAGAATAGATCTTGAGTTGATAAAAAGATAGAGTGAAAGTATTGTGAACTAGAAAAGTGAATTATCTAGGATGATAGAGAAAGCCTGAGAACGGCTTGGAACCTGAATGAATAGTGCTCTGGTTCTTGTTTGTTACATGCAAGACATCGGTCTTGCCAAATCAACACAGGCACTTAAGAATGAGGGTTGTGAGATCTTGTCTGGAACAAGCTAGAAGGTAGAGTGATGAAAATGAATCTGAAGCTTCAGAGCGTCATCAGACCGCGAGAACGCCATAGAGCTTCATTTGAAAGTAGTGATTTTCTGGGAACTTCATAGAGGAAGTCTTGATGACATGAGGAGTTCAATTTGAGATTTTTGGGGACACGTCGAGATTTCGATGGGACGCCAGGCATAACGGCTGTAACTGTCACGTAACGGTCACATCCTGACAATATGTATAGATCTGTAGAGATTGGTAGGATCCCAGACTTTGGGGTAACCATAGTTGAACAAGATAGTAAGAGCTCCAACGTTTGCATTGTAGAAAGAAATCTTCAAATTATAGTCCCGGGAAAAAAATTTCCCATGTTTTGAAGAGATATCCTCTGACAGCATCTTCAAAAAAAAAGCGGGAGAACTCCCAGTCGTCGTTTTTACTTTGAGTGCATCGAAAGCCAGCGCATTCGTTCCATCTCATCCGATTGTTATCGCAAGGTCTTGTTGTTTCGATAGCAGGACGCCTTTTGCTGCTGTATCTTTGACGAATCTCCTTCCTCAGAGTCAGAATCCACCCTCTGCTACAGCAAATATGTCGGAAGTTTATGGAAATAACAAAAAGACGATTCAGGATGTCCTTGATTTTTGGTATCCACCTCCATCACCGGATCATCCAAAGGGAAATTATGACTATTTGAATGATATGAGTTACCTCCAGTCTCGAGTTAAGGATTGGTTTATGGGAGATGATGCGATGGACGCCCAATGCAGGGAATTTCGCGAGTTGATTCGAAGAGAAGCTGCCAACAACGATGAGACGTCGATATCAGAAATGACAATATCGGAATGCACCGCCAAAATTATCCTATTCGATCAAGTGACGAGGAATGCCTTTCGTCGGGAAGACGAGGCATTTGCGTACGAAGGGTTGGTAGAGAAAATTCTGGAAAAAATCTTCCAAGTCCAAGAAGGTCAATCATCAATTCCTGACCAACCCTTGTCGGAATTTGTGGAAAATTTAGATGTCAAGTTTGCGGATGCCTTTTTTACAGCGGTTGCATGTCAGCACGAGGAAAAGGCGGTGTTTTTTGGCGTTGATAGCCGTCTGTTTGCTCTCATGGAGGAAAAATGGCCCGACAGCAAAGAGTTTCTCAAAATGGCCAAACAACAAGCCAAATCACACCAAGATGTTTTGAAGCGATTCGGCCGCTACCCCCATCGGAATGCCAAAAAGGGACGAGAAGATACACCGGAAGAGAAGGAATGGTTGAATGACTACGACAACCTTCCACCATGGGCAAAGAGTCAGCTACCGAGCAAGTCGTAGAAAGCAAGAAAAACAAGCGATTTTTCTTTGTTGGCTGTACTGGTACTGTAGTGAAGTCAGTGTTGCAGTAAATCGAGGCAGAGAACCTTCCTTATTGGATTCTGTGTATCGCAAACAGATGCCGTTGTGTTGATAATTCAATTGCCATGCGAGATAACCCTGTTGATTGCCACGAGCTTCCTTCAAGGAAGCTAGGTTCATAATACCTCGAAGTACTATCAATGTCTAGTCCATGGAACATACTCTATTGTGGGCAAGAATCTTTCTCAGATTGTGGTCTGTTGAGTCAGCAATGCTTGTCGTCGATCCAATTGATTCATTTGGAAGAAAACAGAAGCATCATCCTTCAATTCGATCCAATCGATTGGAAAAAAAGAGAAGCATCATCTCTAATTTAACGCTCTATTAGCTGTCGACGTAAACAACACGAGATTCTGGTCTTGGGGTATTGTGTAAATAGTTGTCCAAACAAAAAAGACCCATCAATATCTCATCATCCTGCATTACAAATAATAACCAAGGAAATAGATTGCTGGCAGCACAGCCTCATATCTTCATCTTGTAACAAAAAACAGGGAGAGCTCAGCACAATGCCAGGAACCTTGGAAAGTCGTCTGTCCACATCCAACGGCACGACCAACGGTGGTCATCATCCGTTGCTCTTAAAGAATGGTTCCAGGGCATCATCGTCGTCCAAAAATGGAGTCTTGGAGGTGACTATTTTATCGGCCTATGATTTGCCACTTTCCGAAGCTCCAACTTGCATTCGTTTGCAAGTGGGAGACAATCTTGTGGAAGAAACGGGACCTCCCCTGGCAAAGCACAAGGATCGGAATTCCTTTCGATTCAGCAAGAACAACAACAATGAATCGAATGCCGCCGCTGCTCCTACGGATACCAGCACTGTGCAATTGAAAGCACCACTTCCAGTATTGTACAAATCCAAGTTGACGGTACGAGTCATGTACAACAAGAGCAACAACAATAAGAAGAAGAATGAAGTGAATGATTTCACCAGTGTTTACGATTTGAATCAATTGCGAATTCACGAACGCAAATGGGTCATTCTGACACTTACCGACGAAAGTGCCACAACATCAACGAGTACTACTCCGGCTGCATCGTTTTCAACTGGTGGTGGATTACCAGAGGATGATTTGGCACCCACCATTCGTGTCATTTTGCATTTGAGTGGACCGTACCGTCCCGAGATCGCGGCATTGATTAGCATTGCAAGGGGATGGTTTGGTGTTGTGGATGGATGTCAGGACAATATGATTCAGGTATGGAAACACGTACCGGAACTACCATTCGATATGAAGTATCTAGCCGTACCAGCAGTCCCCGTCCTGGCTACGTTGGTAGTCGTATCTCCCGTTCTGGCAGGTGTGATGATGGTAGGATTGCCATTCTTGTTGCCCGTCATTTTGAGTATCTTGGGCATTGTGGGCAGTTTCTTGGTCGGAGGGGGTTGTCTGTATGGTAGTTCCCGTGAGGGTCGTGCCTATTTGGGAAACTTGTTGCATCCCATTACCGAATCCTTGGTCCATAGTCGAGTGGGCCAAAAAGTAGTCTATGAAACGGGTCCCCGTCCCACTCCTGTCAGTATGGCCAAATTGGTCGTACCGACGAACATTTGGTCCAAATTGGCATTCTCCTTGTTTATTGATTTGGTTGGAGCTTCGACGTTTCTCTTGCCGGGTGTTGGAGAAATCTTTGATCTCTTTTGGGCACCCATGCAAACGGTCCTCATCATGGCCATGTATGAATCGACGTCACCCAATTTGAAATATGTAAGTTTCGTGGAGGAAGTGTTGCCCTTTACAGATATTGTGCCCAGTGCTACGATTGGTTGGACGATGCAATATTTGATCCCCGAACTGTTTGGAAATCATAGTCCTGAAGTGGAACGATTGCTCCATACCTTGGCCAGGAAACATCCCGAACGGACCACTGCCAATGTTCCAAACACTAGTGCCCATTAACAAGAATGGAAGGATAATTGTGTTTTGACACATATGCACTCTTATTAGATTTTTGACTTTTTCACACACTAAAAACGGAGACACCAACGCCTATTCTAAAAGATTGTAATGCTCTGCAAATCCTTTGAAAGTGATAATGGAAGAAGAATTGTGTTTGTTACACCCTAAAGAGACACACCAACGCCTAGTAATAGGTGCTCGCATTAATTCTCTATAAGTTTGTAGTGCTCTACAAACTACTTGCAAATTAATCAGTCAAGTCAATTTGATTGAAAGAGTGACCTAGTCAGTCAGCCAAATAAACACCAATCAAATTTAAGCCTTTACTCGATCACCATATTCATCCAAGGTGACCCATTCTCCAGTCTTCTCATCGACAAATTCCGTCCAGTCGGCATTTTGTGGAATGAGTCCTTCATACTTGGCAGGATCATTAAGGGTCCACTTTTCCTTTCCAATGATATCCGTAACGTCATGACCCTGTTCCTTCAACACTTCTTCAACCTCCTTTCCTGGCATCAGATCCAAATGATCCGTTTCCACCACAAGGGGTGGTTCCACAAATTGATGCAATGGTGGAGGACTGGAAAGGGTAAACTCCAACGAGTTGGCAATCAATGGAACTACCACATTCTCATCCGCCGAAAAGGCACGAGCAGCTTTACAATAATAATAGTACAATAATCATAGTATAGTAGTAGCACAAAAAGCAAGCAGCAAGGATGGTTAGTAGACCAAAGGAATTGTTGGGTGCGTTCGGCTACCGTACAGGTTGGTACGGACCCTTCCGTACGCATTTTGTGGGCATGCCTTTCTCGCTCCAAACGTCAAAAAAAATATTTCCTTTCAGTGAAACATCAAAACATACCTGTTCTAACAACCATTGGCCGAGCGGCCTTGCGAAGTACAGAAGACAACATGGTGTGGATGATCCGATTTTGTTGATGAGAACTACTTTCTTGCGTCAACAAATCCTTTGTTTTCTCTCTGTTGGCTCATCAGAGGCGGCGATGCGATGGCGTTTCAAGGTGTACTTACTGTACTGTAGTAGCGTAACGATCTGAACATACTGGTACATTTTACACATGCTTAATACGTGCATAAAACACCCCCTCTTGAGATTAGAGTTCGGATTCACATTGAATTCGATACGATTCCAGATTCCAACCTAGAATCAAGAACCCGGATGTGATGTTTGGAATCCCCCGTACTATATTTGAACACTTTGGGGGGCAAGCGTATGACGGGTTTGGAAGATTCACTCATTGGATGTTTGTAATGTTTGTTGCGACAAAAACCCCAAGGTCTTCTCGAGTCGTCGCTATAGACCTATACCATCGTATGTTATTGTTTCCGTGGTGGTTCATTTGGAACAACAACAACAACAACATTGCCATGTCGCCATCGTCGAATAATAAGAACAAGAACAAGAATGATCTTCTGATGAAAAAGAATAGCAACCAACATCATCGTCGTCGTCCCATTTCCATTGTGGGACCCGATTGTATTCAAGTCTTACAGGGAACCATATCCTATTCGAATACTACTAAAAAGAAGAATGTTTCGTTGATTTTGTGTGGAGAATCTCATCAAGATGCCATTGATGTGACAAGACGAGGAGGAAAATTTGATGCCAAAGAAGGATGGATGAATTCCGATTCCAATGTGACAATTCAAAGTGCTACTAGTACTACTACTACTACAAGTTGGAACAACAACAACAATAGTTGCTGTTGCTATTGGATTCATGTATTTGCCACTACAACAAAAAAGATGTTACCATTGGAAAAAGCAAAAGAATGGGCCAAGGATTGGATCGAATCCAATGATACAGATGGTGATGAAACGGCTGTGGTATTGATATGGTGTCCCGATCCACAAGGCGATGGACGACGTGTCAACAAAGGCAAGGCGTATTTGCTAGGATTGATGACTACTGACGATGACGATGGCGACAATGATGATGATGAATTTGTTCGGAATGGGTATTGGAAGAAACCAGATGATCCATCATTGCCATTGCAAGTACAAGAATGGGCCAGCAACAATACAAGCAATAGTACTAGCAGTACTGGGAGCTCTTCTACTAGTACAAAGGCATTTGAATGGGGTGATTTGGATGTACAAGCCTTTGCCTTGAATCGACGTCGATTGTCGGATGAAGTGGTATCGACAGAAGAACTCGATGAGATTGTAAAACAACGCAAGGAAAAACTGAAAGAATTGGATCATATATGGACATGGGATGATTGGATGGATTATCAATTTCAACAAAATCGGAAAAATTACAACAACATGGAAATGCATCTCATTTTGGAAGCAAGTGTCGTGCCATGGGAACTCGAGCTACATCGTCCCACCATTGACGACGATATACATATCGGTCCTGCTGCGGATTGTATACGATCCGTAGAGGAAGACGAAGAAAGTGAGGAAGAGGATGATTATGATCCTTCTTCCGATGGAGTTGGATCCTATCTCGATTTTATCTATCGGAGGTTTATGGAAACTCAACTCAAGGATGATGATGATGATGAGGGCAATACTCCTCTGGCACCGAATACGAACAATGATGCTGCACCAATTGGTGGTCGCCCCTGGCTTCATTGTGTGGATAGTAAGTAGTTTTTTGCTTTGATGCATTTGCTGCAATCAAAAAGGATCACCGCAGACCTCATAAAATCCTCACAATGTCTGTACTCGTTTTTTTTCTTGCAGTGCGTGATCTTGGTTGTCAGGGGGCATGTCATTCCGAATCTGTACAAAGCCATTGGAAGGATTTATTGACAGAGGAGGAACATCAACGATTATTGTCGTTGCCGTCGTCGTCAAGGGATGATTCACAAGCCTCCTCGTCGTCGTCGCCCTTTTTACTCCTCCAGCCAGATTCCAAGGGAGAATACATCCAATTTGTTCCCGAAAACCGAATGAATCCGGAACGTCTGTATTTGGAATCTCTTCGTTCCGAAGGAAAGCTGATAGTGGACGATGACGATGACGATGATTCGGACAATGATGATGATGATGACGACGAGTTTACCTATCCTTCCTTTGAAGGCTTTTTTGGACAAAATACATTCTTTTTGTATTATTCGAGACATATCAAACTCGTCTACAGTCCATTTTTGGCCAAATGCGTCAAGTCATTGGATACTTGGGATCAGTTCTTTTCGACTTTGTTTTTGGGTGGGACGATATCCGATGCCCTGTCGCTATTGCAATTACAGAACGACAACAAGGAGTATCTTTACGTCCGAAGTCCAATTCACAAATTGGGCGATTCCACATTTCGGCATAGAGACGACGGGGAACACTACATCACATATCCCTTTTTCCCCTTTTTGTTTTATCTTCATGCCAAGGGAGAAGACGACGGAGAACCACCACGGACTTGGAGTTCCAATTTGTTTGCCAGACTGCTCCATGATGAGCAGAAGAATGGAGGAGAATCCACCACCACCACCACCACCAGCCAACAAATTGCTGAGGCTGCAAGAGAATGGACGTTACAAAAGATCCACCAGAGTTCGTTGGATCCCAAGGGTGCCGATGATCCTGACTGTGGTGGAGAATGGTTTGAAGGGTACCTGCATGCTGTGCACAGGGACATCTATGATGATATCGATACATCCGATACCACAGCTCTACTCAAAAAGAACAAGATGAAGAGTCTGACGACCAATCGTAAGCATAACATTGGAAAGATAAAAGTTCCAAGTTGCAAAGAAGGTTTTGAGGAAATCTTGCAGAACTTTGAAACCCCATTGAAGGAACAAAGGATCACTCCTCGGACGGAAATCTTTGCAAAGATCATCATTGACGTTTATATGGCACGTTTAGTCGACTTTGCAACGGTCCTGAAGATTGCGGAAATTGTCAAAGAATCCAAGGAGGACAAGACAGTGATTGTCTTGTACATGGGGATGGCACATACAAAGGCAGTGTCAGAGTTTTTCGTCCAACACATGTCATTTCGGAAGCTTGCGTTTGTGGGCAAGGTCGATTGGGATGAAGACGAATGCCACAAATTGGAATTGCCCAAGTCACTTTGGGACTTTTCGGAACTATTTCGAGGTAATTAAGTAACCAACGATTCAATAGGTTTTCATCACTTTCAATTACACTTGCATTGTCATTTGGGTCTGTAGGTTGTGGGTGGTGAGTTAGAGAGTCGAATCATTGGAGTCATTTGTGGAACCCGGACCGCACTGATCCATTTTTAAATCTATTGATGGCCACACCGCGTCACTGCTGCCAACTCATTGTGTAGACCATGTCGGCCAAAGCGATTGGTCTTTGTTGGCTTGTCCATTCTATCGGCACGACTACTGATACTAGTTGAGAAGGGCTATTGCTGCGACTGGAAAGCAGCTTCCGTTGCTAGAAAACATGAAAAGGATTGTAGCACCATCGATGATTCTGCTCGTGATGGCAGCTGCAATTTCAACGCTCGCGAGCAGTGCCAGTGGATTTCTGTTGCAGAATGCTGCCCCGTGTTTGCCGTCTTCCAGTCTGCGTTCTTTACCGGATACGATGGATGAGAATCGGCGTTCCTCCATAGTACTGGTATCTGGGATTTCCTTCTGGCCATTGGTTCTAGGAGGTGTAAGCAGCACGTGTGTTGCCCCATTTGTCCGTCCTGCATTTGCCACATCGGATGTTCGGGCACCTTTGGAACTTTTGCTGCCTGCAACTCGAGTGAAAGTTTACATCGATCAAGCTGTAACCCTCTGTCGAATGCTCCGTGAAGGCAGCAGTGATAACGATGATGGCCTCGCCACCAGATTGGATCGGCTGAAAGACTTTCTGGACCATGAACCATCCTTTCTCACTCCCGCGGAGGAGAAACTGTCTAAGAGGTATCTTGAAATCAAGACGACTGAAGCATGGCAGAAAGCAAGACTGAAGGAGCGAGAAGCTAAAGGTGCCGAACTAGGCATTGATTATACTACGCCATATGACAAGTTCAATACCGCACTTCAGCAGTGGGGAGATCGTCGCCAGTTTTCTATCCTTCGATCACGACAACGACGACTGGAGCAATCCAATACGATCCGAACTGCTCTCAACGCGTATACCAACAATCTAGTATTTGGTGATGCATACAAGCTGAACGCTCAAGGTGAGGAGAAAAAGGCAATGGTACGAAATGATGCATTGCCGGATGTCAATGCTGTGGTGGTGAGTGACTTGGATCTGAGGGATTTGTACCGGAATCAAATCCTTCAAAACATGGACGATGCCAAAGCCGAAATTGACTACCAAGTCAAATCGGGCGATATCAATGTCGACGAAGTCTTCACCTACCTCCAACAAGCCCAGGCATCTTGTGACGAGTGGTTCAATCTGATTCCCAAATCGGACGTTGAGGAGGCACTGAGAACAGTCTTGAAGGAGGAGGAGACTACTCGTACCTAGCTCTGTTCAAGCTTAAGCTTGAAGCAAAGAGGAGATAGCATGTCCACGGAATGGCGGTAAATCTGTTCAGGAAACAAACATATAATCGAAATGGAAACCGTCGTTTGAACGCTAGAATATAAACTACGATCCTTGAATACCGCATCAATCTCAATATCAGGTGAAAAGTAGCGCTATAGCGGTTCATAGTAATGCCAACTGGACCTATGCTTCTGACCACCTGAAGAAGTTAGCGGGCATTCTTCCCTCTCACACATGCGTAAATATGTACACGCTGTTGGCTATAGCATGTTCGGACTAGACATTCAGTTTTCTATGTTGATAAAGATTATGATTAGTTGATTTGATTAAACTATCTATTTCACGATCACATCTTGCTCCTAGCGTCTTTGTTCTCTTTCTTGATATGACCTTCACAATGTATTCACATCATCTAGCTCATTCCATATTCCTATGCCAGTTTCCTCCGTGACACCTATCTGCTCACTCCCGACATCTTGGAGCCCGATTCTCCTATCCAATAGTGACCCGAGCTTTAAATTCCTCCGAGTCTCTTACTCCGAAATCTCGTCACCCGGATTTCAACTCACAACATAGCATTGTATGGGAGATGTTGTCATGTTCGTAGGGAAAGTGAGGATCGCAAGACCACCCCATTTGAGCCTCCAATGTCTCCCACACCATATTGGCATAGCTATACACGATAAATTCAGAATCAGATCCAAGCAAGAACTGGGACAAGGGAGAGTAAGTTTGCCTCTCCGACTTTTATAGTTTGATGTCACCATGGGAGAATAAGTCTCTTGAGGGTAGTACCGTCATTGATTTATTGTTGCCCCTTCTGATCGCATAAATAATGCCTTTCGTTAATAAAAGCTAATTAATTAATAGCCGCAATTGGAGATTCCACGAAACATGTATTTGGGTCATCGGTTGGACAGGACTATTTCGTCCCCACCATCAGACACATATAATACTTGGCACTCACATTGACTTCTTTGCTTGTCACAGCTGTCAACATACCCTATAAACTCTTTCGGTAGAAGCCAATCAGTACTTTGATCGCCATCCATCAAATGACATTTTGACGTCACCAGGGGGGAGAATATCTCGCAATTCGATGGTACCGCCATTGCCCCTCCGGATCAACTTATATGTTGTCCCTTGGAGATTCCACCTTGCATGTATTGGGTTCTTGGTGGGACATGAGACATGAGTACAAATAAGGTTCCTTTCGAACCTGCCATCATCCACAATTGCTTGCTTCACAGGTTTCGAATTGACTCTGGTTGTCACAAGTTTTCATCACAATGCCATTTTACTCTTCAGGTGACGAGGATATACGAAGTGTGACTTCCAGGAAGAGTCAATTCACCCAGCATTCGATTGGAAGTTCCAGTGGTAGCAGAAGTGGAAGTGGGACTACTGCACCTCGGCAAGACGTTTCCTTTCCCACTGTAGGAAAGCAAGAGGAAGCCAATGTTCTAAGAGCAAGATGCCTTGTTGCCCTAATCCTTCTGTTGGCAGTAACCGGAGTAGCAACAGCCGCAAACCTGCTGGTTAAACAACAGGAAAGAAGTGATTTCGAACATCAGGTAGGCCTTGTAATGTCAAACGATTCTACTCTCTGTTCAGCTTGCACTAAAAATTAGACTTCTAGTTCGAAGCATATGCCACTCAGTTCGTCACTGTCGCACGGTCAAGGGCAAATCAGTTCTCCGATGCTTTGGATTCCTTCGCCTCTTCGGTTGGCGCTCATGCTGCTGCAGAGCAAGCCCTGCTGAATACCAGTTGGCCGTTCCACACGATACCGGAATGGTCTGTTCAAGCACAAAAGTTATTGCAGCTGGCCGGCACCGACGATCTCGCCGTAGCCGTGGCTCACATAGTCCAAGAAGACGAAAGGGAACAATGGAATAGTTATTCTGCACAGCATACACCACTCTGGTATCAAGAGTCAGTTGATCATGAAGGGTACACCGAATATACCGCCCAAGAGCTTTACGTCAGCAAAACTATTCCATTTCTGCATTTCTATGATCCAGAGAATGGCTTTCTGCCATCACCAGTCAGGCGACCTGGTGAAGTCCTTGCTATTTACCAAGGATACCCAATGGGCCTAGCTCCGGGGATTCCCCTAGCGGCCACTAATCTCGACCTTCTCCAAGCGTCTCAACAAACAGAAGAGCTGTACCGCATCACCAAGATTACTCGAAGGCCCAACATTGGCTTCACTAGGATTCCAATCGATTTCGAGGCGACAATTCCAGGAAGTCAGATCATACAGCCAATCTTCGACGGAGCTGACACTGAGGCAGACGACAGGAAAATTTGCGCCCTCATCGTCTTACGTCTTCCTTGGCTGGGTTACTTCAAGAATGCATTGACAAAAGGCGAAGATGGCATTGTTGTAGTCTTAGAAAGCGCATGCCCAAAATTGGTCGAAGAAGTGCTTAGCAGTGCCAGGGAGGATCTCACAGAGTCAGATCGGAACATTGTCACCTTTCAGGTTGACGGGCCCAATGCAGTTTTGTTGGGAGATTCTGACTTACATGATTCCAAGTACGACGCATTGGTTGTGAGCGAAGTATTCATTGATCTTGGCATCGATCCATCACAACTGCCGGAAGGAACTTGTGTCCCAACATTGAGGCTCCATGTATATCCGACTGCCGAATTGGAGGCCTCCTTCCAAACTGACAAGTCCATCATCTACACAGTCGTGGTGGTGGTTATCTTTGTGTTCACCAGTCTTGTGTTTCTGCTCTACGACTTTTCCGTTGGTAGACGACAGAGAACAGTCATGGACAGGATTGCCAAGCAAGATAGGATTGTGTCCGACGTCTTCCCCACCGCAATTCGAGATCGACTCTACGAGAACCAGGCAAAGAACATGAGGAACGAAAATGGCGCTGAGGAAGATGATGGGCCTCTTGGCCTCGACGAGAACTTCTATGGTAGATCCTGTACAGTTGGATCAGCGCCATTGGCAGATCTGTTCCCCAGCGTGACTGTAACGTTTGCCGACCTCGTTGGCTTCACGGCTTGGTCTTCTGCTCGAGAGCCTCACCAAGTGTTCATTCTCCTTGAGACCATTTATGGTGCTTTTGATAAGCTTGCCTACCGTCATGGCATTTTCAAGGTAGAGACGGTCGGGGACTGCTACGTTGCCGCTGCAGGTTTGCCCGAGCCCACGGACGATCACGCTGTGGTTGCTTGCAGATTCGCTAAAGACTGTCTAAAGAAAATGAAGGATGTGACTCTCAAGCTAGAAGTTTCCTTGGGGCCCGACACCTCCGACTTGGACCTACGGACTGGAATTCACAGGTAAGTGTAAGAATGCAATGGACGACGCTGCTACTACTAGGTTTTCTCATTCATACTTTCTCTATAATTCCAGTGGCCAAGTCACCGCTGGAGTTCTCCGCGGTGAGCGAAGTCGTTTTCAACTCTTTGGTGACACGATGAATACGGCCGCTCGAATGGAAAGCAGCGGTGAACGAAATCGGATCCAGATATCTCAAGCCACTGCGGACTTGCTGACGGAAGCGGGGCTAGCCCAATGGATCATCCCCAGAAGCACCAAGATGCTGGTCAAGGGGAAGGGAGAGATGCAAACCTACTGGGTGCGGAAGACCACCAAATCAATTAAATCGAAGGATGCCGATCTGCAACCTGAAATGGACACTCTCACAGAAACAGCCGAAACCGAAGGGAGCTCGGAGATGACCGAGGAGGGTAGCGGAATCGAAGGAATGAACAGGACTGAGCGTCTGGTCGAGTGGAATGTTGAGGTTTTGACGTCTCTTCTGGAGCAGATTGTTGCCTCCCGAGCTGACGCTGTAGGTCAGATCCATACTCTTTCCGACGCTGAAAAGAAGATTGGGATTAACGGGGCGACAGTTCTTGAAGAATTCACTCCAGTCATTCCTTTGAAACGCTTTGACGCAGAAGAGCTAGAGCGCCGCCAAACAACATCCAATGTCGACATTGGAGAGGAAGCAAAGTATCAGCTGAGACGCTACATTTCGACCATTTCAGGGATGTATCTTGACAACGCCTTTCATAACTTTGAACATGCAAGCCATGTTACCGCTTCAGTAAAAAAACTTCTCGCTCGGATTGTCAACATTGACGAGAGGAATGGTCTCGCAGCTGGTATTCCTACCGACAGCATGGACCTTGCGGAATTGGCAGGGCATTCCTATGGGATTACCTCCGATCCCTTGACCCAGTTTACGGTCGTCTTTTCTGCCCTCATTCATGACGTGGATCACCCCGGCGTTCCAAATGCACAGCTTGTGAAGGAAAAATCTCGGTGTGCTCAAATCTACCAAAAATCGGTTGCAGAGCAGAAAAGTGTAGATATTGCATGGGATATGCTAATGTCGGATGAATATTCTGCACTTCGAGCCTGCATATATGAGACCGAAGATGAGCTGCTACGTTTCCGCCAACTGGTTGTGAATACAGTGTTGGCGACAGATATCGTCGATAAAGAGCTCCAAGCACTTCGCAAAGCACGCTGGGAAACTGCTTTTTCCAATGTTGATTCAGCAGAAGCAGCAGTCGGATTGTCGGATGATGATATTGTTGAAAGTGAAGATCGCAAGGCCACCATTGTGATTGAGCACTTGATCCAAGCCTCCGATGTCTCCCATACCATGCAACATTGGCATATATACAAGAAATGGAATGAGCGATTCTTTATGGAATGCTACGGTGCCTACAAGAAAGGCAGGGCAGATTTGGATCCAAGCAAGAACTGGTACCAGGGGGAGATTGGGTTCTTTGATTTCTATGTCATTCCGTTAGCCAAAAAGCTTCAAAGTTGTGGCGTGTTTGGTGTTTCATCGCATGAGTACTTGAATTATGCCAGAGCAAACAGAGATGAATGGGCCCGCGAAGGTGAAGCTCTTGTAGAGCAGTATATTTCCAAGTTCAATGAAAGAAACAGCTCGTATGACAGCTCCTCGTCATAGTAGAGCTTGAGGAATTAATTCCCATCATAGAATCTGTAGTACATATACCCGATAACGAAAACGCATCATCAAGAATATTCGAGATTTTCGACTTAGTCTTCGATTCTGTCCAAGAGAGATTTCTTGAAATGGAGAGATAATGCAATGGCTACATACTAGCTGTACTGACGTTTCCTTCTGGATGTGAAAATCATCATGCTGTCTTCCTTCTGGACATGGAATCATCATGCTGTCTTTCGAGTCATTGTTATGCTCCCTCTGAACACTGTGCATGAGTGGTTTCCCTTGCCACAGGCAGGAAGGTAGACAAACATCGAGCAGTTGTGTTGCTGGTGTTCATGAGCAAGACTGACGGCATCCAAACCATTGACAAACCAAAAACGCTACTTTAGTACTCAATTTCTTCGTCGACTAATTCGAATTCAACCTTGCTTTTTGAAACTCTTTTCAACAACGCCACCATCTCAACGAGCAGTTGCATGGCATTGTCGCTATCGTTTCCACTAATAAGAGCGACGATGGAAAGTTACTTCTTGGCATAAATGGGGAATCTTGCACAATTCCAGAAATGGTTGTAGTAGCAGAACAACACGATGAAGAAGACAAAGGCCTACCAGCAGCATCCTTGTCGATGGACGAAATCCGACAGTTTCAAAGCCTTCTGGACGAGGACGATGAATCTGACTTTGAGGTCGTTTCGTCAACGAAGCAACGCTTGGATCTCTTGCTTGCATCCTCAGCATTTGAGGATGAGGAAGACGATGAAATTCTTGTCATTTCCTCACCTGCCAGATTCACCAGCCTTGTTGACACAAACCAAAAACTGGAAATTGACAGCGGTGAAGGTCAAGTCAGTCAGCTGGCAGCCGATAGTACCATGGCATATGCACTGGTATTGGGAATACTGCTAGCTGTTGGGTTCTTGAGCCTCCGTTTTTGCTCTAAGATTAAGAGCAAGCATGAATCGTTGCGACGTGAAGGTGATACTGCATTCTCGGAGAATACTACTTCTACGCACGCTCATCCTGGTGTGACGATGACGAGGACAGTACGAGTTGAAACCTCCTCCTCCTCCGTTGCCATTGTGGAAACGACTTCGCCCACTGAATCATCAACATCTAGAACAACAGCAACAACAACAACAAGCAACAGACGGCAAGAAGGACAGCAACGTGAAGATGATTACCATTTGAATGAAGCATCAACACCACCACACTTGTTATGTGAGGGTCCTACCGATGAAAGGCTGGTGAAGATTATGCAGTCCTCGTTGCGAGCAATGCCCATGGATGAAATTCCGATGGATACTGTGGCCCAAACGGATAACAACGACAATAGGTACACCAAGATTCAGCTCGCCACAAAACTCGCCAAGGATATCAAACTGGTAGAACAGGTCCTGTTGGAACAGGGTTTGGACAAATCGTTGGCCCAACAATTGGCGGTGGGGTTGCAAACATCCGAGGCCATGTTGGAATCTCAACGTCAAATAGAAAGCCAACGAATACTGGTAGATGCTCATCATAGAACACTGGACCGTCAACTATCCCAACGACAGCACGAGGAGACGATACATGCTGCCAAGTACGATCCCAATTGGAGGGAAAAATTGCAATCCAAACGTGACTTGTGCTGGAATGCCGTTACCCGGATTTTGCTGGAAGTCACCATTTCCCATCATCTCATCAAGCTAGCGCGACCAGTGTTGGGAGTGTACCATCAGGATCAAACGGAAACGATTCTGTCGTTTCGGCAGCTCCTAAAAGTGGTAATCCATTCGGTAAGTCGTCTGCTCGGCAGCCATGAGAACACATCCGGCTAACAGCGTGCTCATTCCTATTCTTGGTTTTGCAGCTTTGTGATTGCGATATACCCGTAAATCAAGTGTCTGCTAGTAGCACGCTATCGACATATTTCTTCCTCG